>JACCIY010001344.1:0-54289 GCA_025506505.1 Flaveria sonorensis | reverse complement strand
CAATTGCAAACTATTACACATCTAAAGGTTAGATTTTTATATGATTTGATGGGTTGTTCATGTTTGGCCGAAGTCCATGCGAATTCTGCAATTGTGCCGAAAGTTCTTGATTGTTGATGTTATGTGTTTGTAGATAGATTACATGTTGATTAACGTTGATTATGCAAGAAAGTTTGGATTTTGGTTGTTTGTTCATAGGAATATCTTGGCCGTGAGTTTGAAGTGATGTTGGATCAAATTGGAGTTGAATAATGGTTGTTTGATGTTGTGATTATGTTAGTTGTATGTATATATGTTAGTTAACGTCGATTATACAAGAAGCCATGATTTGGATGCATTGTTCATAGGTTACTAATAATAGTAACTTTATTTTGCATGAATTGATGATTGGATGATGTGTGAATGTTATGGATGTGTTTGTGATGATGATTAGATGCTATGGTTGATATGAATTTAGAATTCAAGAATGCATGTTGTATTTGTACCTTGCTAAAGATAGTAACTTTTGGGTATGGAAGTTGATGAATCATGATGATTAGGTGTTGTTGATCATGTTTAGATGTTGTCATGGACTTGAATTGGTATATAATTGATGAATTCATGAATGTTGTGTGAGTTTGATGAATTTGGGATGAACTTTCCCAAAAGGAAACTTTAATTGTGCAAATCCTTGAATTGGATGATTTGAGCATGTTTGGGTATTTAGGATCATGCTAGTGTGTTCATGGATGGGTTCTAAGGTGACTAATGTGTTGTTTATGTTGTATGAATGTTGATTTGGGTTGTTATCTGTTTTGGCCTTGTGATTTGCATGATTTATGATATCTAGTTATATGATGATCTAGGTAGTACATGTGGTGGTGATGTGCTATATGTAATCAAGTGGTATGTTGATCATGTATGATATGCTGTTGTGTTAGTTTAATGAATTATCACCTATAATGTCACCAACGGGTCAACGGGTCAACTGGGTCAAATGTGTCTTGTATTCTTAAACCTTGAGTTCCTTGGTTTGTAGAGCACTTAGGGTTTCGTGTTGTTTTTGTGCACACGTACTTATGTACTCTTGTATTCTAGGTGACCTTTGAAGGTTGTCTTTCCTTCTTTCTTTCAAGTTAAACTCTAAGTTAATTCTTGCGCATCCAGGTGAGTTCTTGCCCCACTCTTTTTACATAAATCTCTTTTGGGGAGATGGCATACTGTTTACAAACGCTTTTATTATGAGTGTGTATAATATTGATATAGTGTTGTTTACCATGGAAAGTCCTCACACTTTCGGATTGTTAATATTGACTAGCGGGGAAATTTTGGGTAGTACTACTGGGTCTGACGAGCCCCACCTGTGCGACTCGAGGTCAACGGGTGCAATTTTGTCCTATCACATATTCGTCACGACCTGGTAAGTCGTGACGGGAGGCAACAAACGTATCACAGTCAGCTTCAATCGCGAGATCACTATGATTAATATTTTATGTTAATAGACTAGCTATCTATTGCAATACACTACTTATGCTCTGAAACCATTGATTGGTTTATTTTTAAACGCAAACTCTTGAACTCACCAACCATGTTGACTGTTGTTTAGTATGCTATTCTCAGGTTAAGGTTGCCAGTTGCCTAGGAGCACGCACGTCAGCATTGTTGAGTTGTCTACATTTGCATTGTTTACAAATTGGGATTATTTTCTTTTACATTTGTGTTTGGGGCGCGTTTGTTTTGCGCATTCTCGTTACATATACTTGTTTTGGGTTCTAGTTTTAAAAACGCTTCCGCAGTATTTAAACGCTTCCGCATATTTTAAACGTTACTCTGGTTTTGTTTATTTATCATATAGAGTCGTTCTTGGTAACTAATGACTGAGATCCTGGTATGTCACGCGCCTCGCGGTAAAACCCCGCTCGCGGATTTTGAGGGTGTGACAGATTGGTATCAGAGCCATTGGTTATAGGGAACTAGGTTGCATACACACACTAGACTATAACCGCACAGTTGTTAGTTACTTATCGCTTACTCTCCTAATGTATACTCATTGGCATACGCAACACGTACTTCGCAGCATGGCATCGTCGTCAGGAATTTAGGCAAGAGACCTGCACGATATGTTCACCTCCTACTTCTCCCGTACCGGATAGGGGATTTAACTGGCCTCGACATCCATATCCTCCTGGCGAGATAGACTGGGATCAGCCTTTCATACCTCCTGAGCTCGATCCTCCACGTAACTGGGATTTCTACCCCACTTAAATAAACGTATGGCTTATAGAGAACGCGTACCACCAGAGTAGCACCTACACGACCTAGGACTAGGTCATCAACCGCATACTTTGCCTACCTTCCTACTTTGAGCATCCCTCTGGCGCAGGCATTTGCAGCCCTAGTAGCCACACTGGACACAGAGCGACAGCGGATTAGAGGACTCACTGATGAGAACTCTGCATTACGATCTGAGATGCGTCAGCTGCGTTACCAGGTAGAGACGCTTCAGGAGCGATTCGATGGCCATTGGTGGACATATACTCTGGCAGGCAACGTGGTAGCACTTAGTGGGCGCATGGACGCACAGGATCAACATAAAACATAGTGGCGATGATAGGTTTGCTGATTAGAGGCACACTAGCAGCACTTTCAGGTTGCTGAAGCCCTGCACCTTTGGTGGACCCTGATGAGGAAGAATACTGCCCCCGAAATGAAGTGCAGAAACTGGAGATTGAGTTCTGGCAACTCAAAATGCAAGGCTCAGAATTGAAGCCTACACGACTCGTACTCATGAGTTAGCCACTTTATGCCCAGGGATGGTGAATGAAATGCACAAGAGGGTGGAGCATTATATACGGGGATTGGTGCCGAATTCAAAGTATGGTAATGGCTTCTAACCCCACTACCATACAACAAGCTATCCGAACAGCCCACAGGCTGACTGACCAGGCAGTTGAGCAAGGCGGTTACCTAAACGGGGTGCGGTGGCAAGCGTGCCCGACCAGAAACGCAAGTGGGATGGTTCAAGCAACAAGGGATCGTCATCCAGTAGCCAATCTCAACCTCAACAACAGCAGCCAAGTCAGCAACAGCAACGGAAGTTTGATAACAACCGAAGCTTCAACCAGGCGCACTCAAATCAAGGACCCGGCGGGTATGGTGGAAGACTGCCGAAGTGCAACCGGTGTAACTACCACCATGTGGCGTCGGTGATAACTTCAAGTGTCAACGTTGTGGGAAGATTGGTCATGCAGCCAAAGACTGTCGGGGTGAACTGATGAGAAAGCCACAACAATCACAAGAAACTCCGAAGGGTTGTTTTGAATGCGGGAAAGAAGGCCATTACAAACGCAACTGTCCCCAGCTTAAGAGGAATGGTAATGGTAACAACAACAATGGGAACAACAACAATAATAACAATGGCAACAACAATAACAACAACAATGGTAATGGCAAC
Source organism: Flaveria sonorensis (assembly GCA_025506505.1). Lineage (NCBI taxonomy): Eukaryota > Viridiplantae > Streptophyta > Magnoliopsida > Asterales > Asteraceae > Flaveria > Flaveria sonorensis. The sequence continues at coordinate 50,856 of JACCIY010001344.1, read as the reverse complement.
AACAATGGAGGCAATAACAACAATGGAGCCAAAGGAAGAGCCTTCGTCATTGGCTCAGGTGAGGCTCTAAACGATCCTACAACAGTAACTGGTAAATTTTCGGTTAATGGTTGTTTTGCTACTGTATTATTCGATACCGGAGCCGATAGAAGTTTCGTGTCCACTAGGTTCTGTAGTCTTTTAAGTGATATGCCCTCACCTTAGAATCTAAATACACCGTAGAGTTAGCTGACGGTACACAGATTCACGTAACGCATATTCTTAGAGACTGCAAGATAGAGCTTGCTGGTCATACATTCACCATAGATCTCATGCCTGTTACGTTAGGAAGCTTTGATGTGGTAGTAGGCATGGATTGGCTTTCCGATAAACAAGCGGAAGTCATATGCCACGAGAAGATCATACGGATTCCCATTGGTGAAGAAGTCCTTACGGTCAGAGGTGATAGGAGTGGTGCGGTGATAGGCATCATCTCATTCATGAAGGCGCAGAAGTTGTTACGAAAGGGTCGACTGGCCATATTGGCACTAGTCACGGATAAACAGACTGAGGAAAAGAAGATAGAGGATATCCCCGTAGTTCGTGAGTTTTCTGAGGTGTTTCCGGAAGATCTGCCTGGATTACCGCCTCATCGTCAAGTTGAATTCCAGATTGAGTTGACTCCAGGAGCCGCTCCAATTGCGAGAGCAACCGAACTGCAGGAATTATCCGCCCAACTACAAGAGTTGTTGGATAAAGGGTTCATCCGACCGAGTTCGTCCCTGGGGAGCGCCAGTTCTATTTGTGAAGAAGAAGGATGGTACATTTAGAATGTGTCGACTATAGGGAACTGAACAAGGTTACTATCAAGAATAGATATCCCTTACCTCGTATCGATGATTTGTTTGATCAACTGCAAGGATCAAGCTATTACTCCAAGATTGATCTGAGGTCTGGGTATCATCAGCTGAGAGTTCGAGAAGAGGACATCTCGAAGACTGCTTTCGTACACGATATGGTCACTATGAAATTTTGGTCATGCCATTTGGGTTGACGAATGCACCAGCAGTATTCATGGACCTCATGAATCGCGTGTGCAAACCCTATCTTGATCAGTTTGTTATCGTCTTTATTGATGACATACTGATATACTCAAGGACCGAGGAAGAACATGAGAAGCACTTACGTTTAATCTTGGAATTACTTAGAAAGGAACAACTGTACGCAAAGTTTTCTAAGTGTGATTTCTGGATACGTGAGGTACAATTCTTGGGTCATATTGTCAACGAGAAGGGAATACATGTTGATCCTGCTAAGATTGAAGCGATAAAGAATTGGTCTGTTCCTAAGACACCGAGTGAGATACGACAATTCCTTGGATTAGCGGGATATTATCGACGATTCATTGAAGGATTCTCTAAGATTGCACAACCTCTCACAGCTTTGACTCACAAAGGAACGACGTACAAATGGGGTGAGAGTCAGGAATCTGCTTTTCAGTTGCTGAAACATAAATTGTGTAGCGCACCAATATTAGCGTTACCGGATGGTAGTGATGATTTCGTAGTCTATTGTGACGCTTCTATTCAAGGACTTGGATGCGTCCTGATGCAGCGGGATAAAGTGATAGCATACGCCTCTAGACAGTTGAAGATTCATGAGAAGAACTATACCACCCATGATTTGGAACTGGGTGCGGTAGTGTTTGCCTTGAAGATCTGGAGACATTACTTGTACGGTACCAAATGCACCATTTACACCGATCACAAGAGTCTTCAGCATATCTTTGAGCAAAAGGAGTTGAATATGAGGCAAAGACGCTGGGTGGAATTGTTAAACGACTATGATTGTGCTATTAAATACCACCCGGGGAAGGCAAATGTAGTTGCTGATGCGCTGAGTAGAAAGAGACTGCTAAGCCTCGACGAGTGCGAGCTCTGCAACTAACGATTAGTACGCAATTACCCGAACAAATCCGTGATGCTCAAACTGAAGCTCTGAAAGTAGAAAATATGAGTTTAGAAGGGTTACGAGGAATGGAAAAGCAATTAGAAGTAAAGCCGGATGGGATTCGTTATTTCATGGATAGACTATGGGTACCTCTCCACGGAGACCTGAGAGACTTGGTGATGAGTGAGGCTCACAAGTCCAAGTATTCTATACATCCTGGATCTGACAAGATGTACCACGATTTGAAGGCGCACTATTGGTGGCCTAACATGAAAGCAAATGTAGCTACTTATGTGAGCAAGTGTCTGACCTGCTCAAAAGTAAAAGTGGAGTATCAGAAACCATCTGGATTATTACAACAACCCGAGATCCCTATGTGGAAGTGGGATCAAATATCCATGGATTTTATTACTAAGTTACCTCGTACTTCTACGGGTTGCGATACAATATGGGTTATCGTGGATCGATTGACAAATCTGCTCATTTTCTAGCGATAAAGGAAACAGATAAGATGGAGAAGTTAACCCGACTTTATCTGAAGGAGATCGTTTCGAGGCATGGAGTACCAATCTCAATTATTTCTGATCGCGATTCTCGTTTCACATCACACTTCTGGCAGTCGTTGCAGAAAGCTTTGGGTACACGATTGGATATGAGTACTGCTTACCATCCACAGACTGATGGTCAAAGCGAGCGTACTATACAGACATTGGAGGACATGTTACGTGCTTGTGTGATTGATTTCGGGAATAACTGGGAAGTTCACCTACCGTTGGTGGAATTTTCTTACAACAACAGTTATCACACTAGTATAAAGGCAGCACCTTTTGAAGCTTTGTATGGGAGAAAGTGTAGATCACCAGTTTGCTGGGCTGAAATTGGTGATAGTCAATTAACGGGTCCTGAGTTAGTACACGAGACAACTGAGAAGATTGTTCAGATAAGAAACCGCATGGCAGCAGCGCGAGACAGACAGAAAAGCTATGCTGACAAGCGACGAAAACCCTTGGAATTTCAAGTTGGTGACAAAGTTTTATTGAAAGTCTCACCATGGAAAGGCGTAGTTCGGTTTGGTAAGCGAGGAAAGCTAAATCCGAGATACGTTGGACCATTTGAGATAGTGGAAAGAATTGGTCCAGTGGCTTATCGACTAGCTTTACCTGATTCATTGAGTGGAATCCATGATGTATTCCATGTTTCAAATCTAAAGAAATGTTTAACGGATGAAACGATGGTCGTACCGCTGGAAGAAGTTCAAGTAGACGAACAATTACGTTCATTGAGGAACCTGTCGAAGTGATGGATCGTGAGGTGAAAACGCTTAAGCAAAGCAAGATACCCATTGTCAAAGTTCGTTGGAACTCAAGACGTGGACCAGAATTCACGTGGGAACGTGAAGACCAAATGAAGCTTAAGTATCCTCAGCTATTTGAAAGGACGATGCCAGCCGGCGAAGGTATTGATTAAATTTCGGGACGAAATTTCTTTCAACATGGGGATGATGTGACAACTCATCCAAAACTCACACGATTTCGATTTCCTTGTGCCAATGCAGTAGACCAGTGATGGAACACTCACCATGTAACGCAATTTTCGGGACGAAAATTCTTTCAACATGGGGATAATGTGACATCCGGTAATTTTCCGTTACCAAACTCCGTTAGTTCCGTTAAGTCTTGCATACACGTGTCGGGAGCACACACTGGTTGTCGTTGAACGTTGGTGACTTAACAATAATCAGTAATGTTAAATTGATGATAATTAAGTTAACAATGTGATTATTAAGTTATGCTTATGGATTTGAATGTTAACTGTAATGTTATCGCGTAACGTGAAAACGTGCATATTTGTTCGTGTGTTTTGTGATAAATGGGAATTATGCATGATTGTTATTTGTGATTAATAATAATTGTGTTTAGTAGTTAAAAACTATTTAAAAACTATTCAAAAAGCTAATTTTATAAAATACAAATTATAAGGGTTAAAAGGGTAAATATGATTAATTAAGTTACAAAATCAAAACAAACCCTAATTCCCTAACCCAATCGGCCGCGACTTCATCCCCTCTCCCTCTCCCTTTACGATTTCGGCCAAGAACACCAACAAAGCCACGGATTTGATCGATTTCAAGCATCACAACAAGTTAGAATCATCAATTGCAAACTATTACACATCTAAAGGTTAGATTTTTATATGATTTGATGGTTGTTCATGTTTGCCGAAAGTTCATGCGAATTCTGCAATTGATGGCCGAAAGTTGCTTGATTGTTGATGTTAATGTGTTTGTTAGATAGATTACATGTTGATTAACGTTGATTATGCAAGAAAGTTTGGATTTTGGTTGTTTGTTCATAGGAATATCTTGGCCGTGAGTTTGAAGTGATGTTGGATCAAATTGGATGTTGAATAATGGTTGTTTGATGTTGTGATTATGTTAGTTGTATTGTATATATGTTAGTTAACGTCGATTATACAAGAAAGCCATGATTTGGATGCATTGTTCATAGGTTACTAATAATAGTAACTTTATTTTGCATGAATTGATGATTGGATGATGTGTGAATGTTATGGATGTGTTTGTGATGATGATTAGATGCTAGATGGTTGATATGAAGTTAGGAATTCAAGAATGCATGTTGTAGTTTGTACCTTGCTAAAGATAGTAACTTTTGGGTATGAACGTTGATGAATCATGATGATTAGGTGTTGTTGATCATGTTTAGATGTTGTCATATCTTGAATGGTATATAATTGATGAATTCATGAATGTAGTGTGAGTTTGATGAATTTGGGATGAACTTTCCCAAAAGGGAAACTTTATTTGTGCAAATCCTTGAATTGGATGATTTGAGCATGTTTGGGTATTAGGATCATGCTAGTGTGTTCATGGATGGGTTCTAAGGTGACTAAATGTGTTGTTTATGTTGTATGAATGTTGATTTGGGTTGTTATCTGTTTTGGCCTGTTGTGATTTGCATGATTTGTATGATATCTAGTTATATGATGATCTAGGTAGTACATGTGGTGGTGATGTGCTATATGTAATCAAGTGGTATGTTGATCATGTATGATATGCTGTTGTGTTAGTTTAATGAATTATCACCTATAATGTCACCAACGGGTCCAACGGGTCAACTGGGTCAAATGTGTCTTGTATTCTTAAACCTTGAGTTCTTTGGTTTGTAGAGCACTTAGGGTTTCGTGTTGTTTTGTGCACACGTACTTATGTACTCTTGTATTCTAGGTGACCTTTGAAGGTTGTCTTTCCTTCTTTCTTTCAAGTTAAACTCTAAGTTAATTCTTGCGCGCATCAGGTGAGTTCTTGCCCCACTCTTTTACATAAATCTCTTTTGGGGGAGATGGCATACTGTTTACAAACGCTTTTATTTATGAGTGTGTATAATATTGATATAGTGTTTTTACCATGGAAAGTCCTCACACTTTCGGATTGTTAATATTGACTAGCGGGGAAATTTTGGGTAGTACTACTGGGTCTGACGAGCCCCACCTGTGCGACTCGAGGTCAAACGGGTGCAATTTTGTCCTATCACATATTCGTCACGACCTGGTAAGTCGTGACGGGAGGCAACAAACGTATCACAGTCAGCTTCAATCGCGAGATCACTATGATTAATATTTTTATGTTAATAGACTAGCTATCTATTGCAATACACTACTTATGCTCTGAAACCATTGATTGGTTTATATTTTAACGCAAACTCTTGAACTCACCAACCATGTGTTGACTTGTTTAGTATGCTATTCTCAGGTTAAGGTTGCCATTGCCTAGGAGCACGCACGTCAGCATTGTTGAGTTGTCTACATTTGCATTGTTTACAAATTGGGATTATTTTCATTTTATACATTTGTGTTTGGGGCGCGTTTGTTTTGCGCATTCTCGTTACATATTACTTGTTTTGGGTTTTCTAGTTTAAAAACGCTTCCGCAGTATTTTAAACGCTTCCGCAGTATTTTAAACGTTAACTCTGGTTTTGTTTATTTATCATATAGAGTCGTTCTTGGTAACTAATGACTGAGATCCTGGTATGTCACGCGCCTCGCGGTAAAACCCCGCTCGCGGATTTTGAGGGTGTGACAATCATCCATCATCATCATCATCATCATCATCATCATCATCATCATCATCATCATCATCATCATCATCATCATCATCATCATCATCATCATCATCATCATCTCATCATCATCATCATCATCATCATCATCATCATCATCATCATCATCATCATCATCATCATCATCATCATCATCATCATCATCATCATCATCATCATCATCATCATCATCATCATCATCCTCATCATCATCATCATCATCATCATCATCATCATCATCATCATCATCATCATCATCATCATCATCATCATCATCATCATCATCATCATCATCATCATCATCATCATCATCATCATCATCATCATCATCCATCATCATCATCATCATCATCATCATCATCATCATCATCATCATCATCATCATCATCATCATCATCATCATCATCATCATCATCATCATCATCATCATCATCATCATCATCATCATCATCATCATCATCATCATCATCATCATCATCATCATCATCATCATCATCATCATATCATCATCATCATCATCATCATCATCATCATCATCATCATCATCATCATCATCATCATCTCATCATCATCATCATCATCATCATCATCATCATCATCATCATCATCATCATCATCATCATCATCATCATCATCATCATCATCATCATCATCATCATCATCATCATCATCATCATCATCATCATCATCATCATCATCATCATCATCATCATCATCATCATCATCATCATCATCATCATCATCATCATCATCATCATCATCATCAATCATCATCATCATCATCATCATCATCATCATCATCATCATCATCATCATCATCATCATCATCATCATCTCATCATCATCATCATCATCATCATCATCATCATCATCATCATCATCATCATCATCATCATCATCATCATCATCATCATCATCATCATCATCATCATCATCATCATCATCATCATCATCATCATCATCATCATCATCATCATCATCATCATCATCATCATCATCATCATCATCATCATCATCATCATCATCATCATCATCATCATCATCATCATCATCATCATCATCATCATCATCATCATCATCATCATCATCATCTCATCATCATCATCATCATCATCATCATCATCATCATCATCATCATCATCATCATCATCATCATCATCATCATCATCATCATCATCATCATCATCATCATCATCATCATCATCATCATCATCATCATCATCATCATCATCATCATCATCATCATCATCATCATCATCATCATCATCATCATCATCATCATCATCATCATCATCATCATCATCATCATCATAGAACTCCTTGTCTAATGACAATTCATAATACTCTGAGTGATGATATAATGTAGTGGGTATCTTTAAGAACTCATGGGACTGTCAGAACATTTAAGCTGCATTGTAGGTGATAGCACTCTTTGTAAATGATTTATTATTTAGATGTTTACATATAAATATTTTACATAGGTTTCATCTCATGCTGTGGATGGCATGGAATCAACCATGCTACATATGCAAGTTACAAGTAAGGTTAGCTAGAAATAATGTTGATTTCTAAACTTTAGTAATAAATAGTTTGGTTTCTATTTTTCCTGTTTCAAATTTGGTTGCTAATTTAAAATAAATAATGCTAAGTTAGTTTTTATTTCATGCACTTGACCTGATTTTGTAGTCATATTGACACTCGTAATTCATATAAAGTTTTAAGATTTTGGACGAATAGGAATACGTGCCAACCAAGCAAGACCTCACCGCTTAGCCTGTGTTTTTGACATGTTACTCAACTTTTTTAACTTACTCATTTCCTACAATAGACAAGGCTTAAAAACTTTATAAGTTATCTTACGTTGTAGTAAGATGTTCTTAACATCTAACAATATCAAATAGGGTTGTATGACCGGTGTAACCCTGGGGTATATATTATTATCAGATTTATCCACTCATAAAAATCTACCACCTATAATGATAAAATTAAGTTGTTTCTTTCTAATATTGACAGGTGCAATTTTAACTATTGTTCATATTTTTTCAAACAAGTTTAAACTCAAAATTATGATGTCTGAATGTATAGGTGAAGTTATATTAGAAGCATACATGCTAGAGTATGGTATGGATTGTCTAGAGATGCATGTTAGGGCTGTACAACATGGTGAGAGTGTGTTGATTAAAGGAAAAAAAGTTTTAGTACTACTATAATTATGACACTTTTATAGTAACAATTGGCCTATCTTCTCGACATGCATCATAATGTTTAGAGTTATATCTTCATGTGAATTATACTTACTTATGAATTGGTTATGTTTAAAATTTGAGATTATTATAATGAACTATTAACTTTGGAATTTTCATTCATGTACACAAAAGGGAAGAGGCAGCGAGGTCAGGGTTTGGAGAAAGAACCGGTGCAATGCTGATATGTGGAAGAAACATAACTCGATGTTTAAATAGGAAATTTTTTTTCAACGATCACGATTAGGTAGGTTGCCGCCTAACATAAAGGTTGCCGCACCCCGCTACAACGTTCGGGCGTTGCCACTAGTCTTTCATTACAAGAAATTACTCTACAGGGACAAGATCTGTAGCCAACACAACATGTCATCGGTATAGGGTGACACAAAGAGGTAAAAATATAGTTGATTTTATCATCTTAAGATTTATTTTTATTCTTCAAACTAGTAGTATTTTCGTTGTTCACAAGGGAGCATGTTTATTGAAGTTTTTCTGAAAGACGTATTTAAGAAATCCACATGATGGCCAAACGATGTTGTAACAACAGACTCGGTAAGATTAAATGAGTTTAAATGACCCAAACACATTTTAATATACTTAATTTAATTAAATGAATCAAAATGATCTAAACTCACTTTAATATACTTAAAACTATCCAAACTTTTAGTTAAAACGAATCAAAATGACCCGAACCTAGTTTAGTAGACTTAGAACATCCAACTTTTAACTTAATTAATCATAAGAACCTAAGCTCACTCTAACAGAGTTAGGACACTAGTCAAAATGACTAGAAACCACTTAAATAAAATAAAAGTTGGATATTGTTACTATTAATGTAGTTTGATTGAAATTTGAGGATTGTTATTGTTTATTATTTATTTATAGTTAACAAGTTGCCCAATGTGTCACTACTTTCAAATATTTTGATATCTTATGCTAATACGTATTATAATCAAAGTTAATATTATAATCAAATTTAGTCTATATGTCATTACTTTTAGATTTTGATATCTTATGCTGATATGTACTATAATCAAAGTTTGTATTATAAACATAAATTTTTGCAATTTATCATCACTTATTAAACAAAATCACTTTTCCAATTACGTTTTATTTGTTTATTTATTTTCCAGCAAACAAATAGTTTGTACTACTCTCTACTCTCTAAAATTATCATGCATACACTCTAAAAGATTGAAATTACAACTATCTAATTAGGTAGGAAATACACATTTTACTAGACATGAGTACCTGTATATTTTTATGTTCATCCATTAGGGTACACGATGTCAAGACCGAAACGGAACCCCCCCCCCCCCCGGGGAACCAAGGCCTATTATTTATGCCTATGCCCGGTGAAAATTCAACGGTTTCCATTAGACTCCTTGTTGCCACCAATCTCAATAATTTTTCATACCATCACTGATCCAATTCACTCTCTAAAAAACATCCTATCTCTATTATTTTTCTTGGAGTTGTCACCACGTTTGGCTAAAAAACAACCTAATTTCCCAAGCCTCATAAAAATACAAATCTCACAACCACGTTCTCAACAAGCTTACCAATATGACATTTGGAAATATTATCCTTAATTCCAACCATCACCCTACAACAACCAATACACACACTTCCTGATTTCGCATGATCCACACTTTCCATTGTCATAAACTTATTTAAACAATTATCACAAATATCGGCGTGAAGCTTCTAATTCTAGTGAAGAAGCACTTCCTCATCTACCTTATTCCCTTTTCTCCAACTCGCTAAACACATCGCCTCCAAAGGCCATACCATCTCCTTCATCTCAACCCTTAGAAACATCCATCGCCTCCCACAAAGCTCATCTCCCTTCATCACCTTCATCAAGATCAATCTACCAAAAGTCAAAAATCTCCCCGATTACGTAGAATCCACCAAAGACTTACCCTTCCACAAGGTCAAACCCCTCAAAATTGCAGTTCAACGATATATTGGAATATTAGACATAAGATTACTTAGATTATGTCATTAGGTTCTTAAATCTGGCCCAAGCAGCGGACTAGTAAAATATCTGGTTCGCCGTCCGGTTCGATTTCCAACAAAATGATTTAGTTACATTCAGTTCTCCTCGCAACATAAAACCAAATTAAAGCAGCTAGCAAGGTTTTTTTATTCTACCTACAAGGTTTAGGATTCGAGAGTTGGAAGTGGCTATGGTATTCTAACACCCGGAAATTTATTATAAAGAAAAAAAAAAAAAGTATAAAGAAAGAAAGGTGAAATAACTCAAGTTGAGGGGCTAAAGTAGTGCAAGTGGCAAACTTTAATATAATTGTGTTTAAAAAGAAGGGCATGGCCGCCCATGCCCCCACTTACTTCCTGTTCTCGGCTGCAAAGAAGAAAGAAGAAGAGTTTCACCAGTTTTAGAGAGAGAGAATAAGAAGAATCTGCAAAAAAGGTGAATTTTCTTGGGTAATTGTTCGGTTTCAGCTGAATTTTCGGGTTCTGGACCGAGATTTTTGGTGTTTGACACTTGTTTTGACGGATTTTAGGTGTGAAACTGCAGGTGGGTCTGGGTTTGCAGTGCTCTACTCGAAGGCTGTTCAAGGTGAGTTCTAGATCCCCTCTTTTTACTGGTTTTCTAAGTGTTGGCGCTATTATGCATATTGAGCAAAAGATTTTTAAAGTAACCATGAGTTTTCAGCATGTTGTTCGTTTGTGCCCTGTTGATGTATGTTTTAGAGGCTCTTTTTGAGGTTATATTGATGTTTAACATGTTTAGTGTTTGTAGCATGTTAGATCTGGGTTAGGATGTGCTAGATCGATGTTTGGCTGTTGTTGTAGTATAGGTTACATTTTAGAACCTGCCCATGCGCTCATATTGTTCTCATGCTCCAGAGTTGCCCATGCGCCTAACTGTTGCCCATGCGCCCAAATAGTTGCCCATGCGCACAAGTGTCGTTCATACGCCCCAGCAGTGCCCATGCGCCCAGAGTTGCCCATGCGCCTAAGTGTTGGTCATGTGAGCAAATAGTGCCATGTGCCTAAGAGTTGCCCAGGCGCCCAAGTACCTCATGCGCCCAAGCAGGGCTCATGCGCCCCAATAGTTCCCATGCACCCAAAATGTGCCCATGCGCCCAGAGTTGCTCATGCACCTAAGTGTTCATGCGCCCAAGCAGTGTCCATGCGCCTGCATAGTGTTCAAGCGCTCGCATAGTGCTCATGTGCCTAGACTGTTCATCGCATTTGGGTACTCATGTGCCTAGACTGTTCATCCGCATTTGGATGCTCATGCGCCTAAGATGTTCATCCGCATTTCTTGGTAGACTTAGGAATTTATGGGTTTTGTGATGTGATGGTTATGCCTGTTGTGCTGTGCATGTTTATGTGTTGTTGATGATGTTTGTGTTGTATATGATGTGACTTTACCTATTATGTATAAGTACATACGTAAAGTATTATGTAACGAAAGTGGAAGATAACGAATGATGATAATGGAAGTAACGGATGATGAGATCCTTGTCGCGTACCCCGGTACTGTGTTAGCTTCTATCACAAGTCGAGGATTTGTTTATAGGCCCCGGCACAGTATCAGCTTTCGAGCACGAGTCGGGGGTATTGAATGAGACAAGATGGCATGTGAAAGAGATGAGGTCTTGTTGCTCGCCCGGTACTGTGTCAGCTTTCGAGCACGAGTCGGGGGTTTGTTTAAAAGCCCGGCACAGTATCAGCTTTCGAGCACGAGTCGGGGGTGTTGCATACGAGATGGGATCCTTGTCGCGTATCCCAATACTGTGTCAGCCTTCGGGCATGAGTCGGGGGTTTGTTTACAGGCCTCGGCATAGTATCAGCTTTGAGCACGAGTCGGGGGTATTGCATGAAAAAGGATCTGGATGATGGTAGAGATGTAATGAATTATAATGATGAACGATGATGAAGATAATAATAATTATTATCAATGTGTACGTATGATGTTTGATCACGAACGAACGTAAAGGTTATGTTTTAACGAAAGTAAAGTATTTTATTTATAAAACTAGAACTCACTCAGCGTCGTTGACTTTTGTAAGCATAATAGTTGGCAGGTTTTTGTGTTGATGCTGAGGAAGTGCAGGCATGGATGCATAAGCTACTGGGAGCGTTTTAAGGCTGGCATTTACATTTTGATATGATTTTGTATTTTGAAATTTACATGAATGATGTAATGAAATGATATGTTTAACTTATAAATAAGAGTTTTTTTTTTTTAAATTCCGCTGCGATAATGATGTATTTTAAATGTTTTATGCTATGACGGTTCAATTGTAAGCATCGTGGGAACGGGGCCTTACAGGTATGTTTTCAAACTGGCATGTGGTAAATATCATTTTTATGTTTAGTTTTTAATTAAACTTCTTTTTTTTCACAACTTTTAATTTAATTTTTTAAATATTTTTCTTTCTCCTATACTTGATACAATGATGCCCAAGTAGGTTTACAGAATGGATCATGATTATTTGTTTTTAAATTAGATTTCATGTTACTCTATGTTTATCTTACAACAACGTGACATTCGTGTAGATTCTAAAAATATCATTGAAGGTAGTTATATTATGTAATTTATATAAATTATAATATTTACCTCTTATACTATTTATATATTAGTGATTGAAATGTCAAATTTAATATTTAAGATTACAATATTGCTGAATTTTTTAATAGCTCCTAGTTCTTTTTGTTGGTTACACAAGGTCGTCTTAAATGTAATTAAACTTAATATTCTCATAAGTAAACTCTTTTTTATTATATAAACCACGCATCGCACGGGTGAAATTTTTTTTATTGTTTTGGTTACATAAGGTCATCTTATAAACATTTTTATTTCATATAATATATTATTCTTACGGCATTCCGCGGGTAAAAATTGACTAGTTAAAATATAAGTACATCATAGAGTAAAATTAACATCTAGAAAAATAAAAAAATAAAATAAAATAACATTTAGCATGAGAATTCTCATCCTCAACATTATGTCTTTTTCCCTTTTCATTGAATAAAAACTTCCAACATCAACCCAGTATGCGTTGAGTGGTCTTTTAATATAAAGAGTCTAATATTGTTTTTTCTTCAAATGCTTGTTGTTCTTGGCACATCAATCCAATCCAAACTTGTTATTCCTTTTGCATAAGACGAAACTTTTCCTCTCGAAAACGGGCTCTATGCTTGATGTCCTAAAAAGTAGTTTAATAAAATACTAAATTAACCTAATTCTAGACTCTAAGTAATACTCTAGACTTGCTAAGACACACTGAACTATTTACCGGCAAGTGTACCGGTCGACTTTAGTATAGCAACGCATGTCCGGATATCGAACCCACGAGACTCAATTGAACTACGCTAATACCTCTATCTAAACTCGGACCGACACGGACATACTAATTGTTTTTTTTTTTTTTGGGGGGGGGGGGTTTACTAAAGAAAATCCTAAGAGCGCAATTTAAATTAAATTAATTAGCTAAGTTAACTAAATGAACTAACCTTGGACTTTAACTCAGATGGTGGGAGAGACTACCTAGACAGGATCCTGATTGCTTTTAGTAATAATTCCATTAAGATATTGATTAATATGAAACCGGGATCATGCAATTTCCACTTTTCGGGATACCGAACAAGACTCCTAACCCTTCTCAAGAGACACTTATGGCACCCTAGAAGTTGTTTTAATTACCGGTTACTAGACTCCCCCTCGAAACATCTATGAGTTTATGAAAGTACCCTTCAAGGTTCATTCCCTCTCAAGACCCAAACCTAAGGTAAACTTGATTTCTTGATTAGACTTGTTAGACAATAGCCAATAGGTTTACTCATAATGAAGTTCCTACCTTACGATTTAATGACTTAGATCTAACAATAATCTAGCACCTCTCAGTTATTGAGAATTAGCAGAACACTCAATTTGTAAGATTACCGAATATTACTTCTAAGGTTAATTGCGCAATTTCACCCTAAAGATTAAGGATTTATTATGTGATATAGACAATCACCAAAATCTAAAACCTAGCAAAACTCTATTATGCGATAAAGACCATCACCAAGAATTATGCGAAGCAATAAACAATTCACAAACAGTATCGAGTATGCAAACGCATCTAAACAATAATCAAGTTGCTTACAATTCATAAACAATCCATAAAAATCAGTTATCTATCATAAAAATCAAAACTTTAAACAATCATTCATCCGTCTAGGTAGTACATAATATTTAGCCAATCAAAGTCATTGAAATCAACACAAACAATGTATTTTCAAGAGTATGAAACATAATCAAAGCAAAAACGCAGAATAAAGACACCCGAGACGACGTGATGATGACCCGGATGATTCCTACGCTTCAAGACTTCAAACCGATGCTTCCAGATCTTCAAAAACCTCCAAAGTATTCCTCCAAGTCGCCCTAAGTGTTGCTGGTCTGTAATTATGGTTTTTCTCCCTTTTATGATCCTTTTATACCAAGTTTAAACAAGAATCCAGCGTTACAACGATTCTGCCGAAATACTAGGCCTTGGCGTTACGCCAAGGGTAATAGGGGCAAGCGCCACGTAGCACCAAGGCCCTATCTGACCAACATTCTACCTTCTAACCTTGGCGCTACACTAGGCTATTCTTCTTATGCTCCGCGCGACGCCAAGGCTTCATTTTCACAGAAAGTTTCTTCTCTTGGTCCTCATTCAACTACGTGACTTGCGTGTTTTCATTGCTAACTCTTTTCAAGCAGATTTAACGTGTTTTCTTTAACTACTCAGCAACTGGAACCTTCGAACACACAAAATATCAAAAGAAACTATATCTAACTAAAAATCAAACTAAACTCAACGGAAAACGTACAACTTAACACGATAAATGAATGTATTTTGCAACACATCAATGCTCCCCACACTTACTCTTTTTTTCGTCCTTGAAAAAGAATTATGCTTTGGAATCATAGCCAGGGAACATAAAAAGGCTCGAGACTTAGATTACTTATTTACATTCAAACTTGTATTAACAACGATTACAAGTATATGTGTCCCCTTAAACCCAAACCCGGTTCCAAGCTCTTATCATGCAGTTTATCTTCAAGTTCAATCAATCTACCTAAGGCCTCACACTAAGAACCACAGTTTCTGCTAATCCCGTCTCAAGCTTATGAAACAAAAGGAATGAATCATTTAACCCATTTCTTAACCGCTTTATACCAAAATCAATAGAATTCAAAATCAATATATATATATATATATATATATATATATATATTATATATATATATTATATATATATATATACTTTTCTCTCTATTTTTTTTCATATATATACCTAACTCAGAGGTCGTCTCAAGCAGAGTCACCATCCCCAGAAGCGACAACGTGAGCGTCGGTAGTTCTGCATCTTTTTCCCATTTCATCTCAACCTAGAGGTAATCTAAATTAGAGTCATCATCCCCAATAAAGAATTACACAGGCCTCGTTACTCTACAATTTCAGCTTATAACGGCATTTCTTAACTATTATTAGCGGTTTCGGCGTCCCTACTTTTCCCAGATGAGTACCCACTAGCAGACTAACAATTAAGGTATATTAAGATCAAAGGGACCTAGAACCGAATCGGGCCTACCCGCATATCCCAAGTTAGACACAAGCTCGATTTACTCATACTATTATTATTCGAGACCCGAACATACCCGACTTCTCTATCATTTCTCGTTCTTTATTTGCAAACTTTGAAAAACAAGGGACATTTTCAATTTTATTTCTTTTTTTTTCACTATATATCATCCCATCCCCACACTTAAGGCTTGCATTGTCCCCAATGCAGGTATAGAACATGACTAAAAACAAAACGAAAACAAAAGAAAAAAAGAAAAAAAAAAGAAATAATTATGATTACAAAACTATACAATGGAAAACACTTAGCTGGTATTCAGCAAGACTGTCAAGTGCCAGTCAATTCCATAACTGCCATCCATACCGAACGTACTCAGCAAACAACTCTAAACTCACTCACATGAACGGGAACAGCCATCTCTCCTCGCAACCTAAACATTAATCATAACCACAAACCATAATAATATAATACATATAACGTGCAATCAACTGGTACCAACCCATCTTAACCCAACCACAAATATCTAATATCATTAATACAAACCATAAGATAAAAACAACATAAAAACAAAATAAAGCAAAAAAAAAAAAAATATGCTCCTAGTTGCTGTTCTATCCCCACACTTAGTCTCCGTCCTCTTCACTCTCTCCTTCCTCTTTACTCTGCTCAAAAGTAGGGATCTCAGGTGTTGGATCATACCCACACTGACCATAACCATAACCACCCTGCTGAGTAGGACCACCCTGACCACTAGAACCAAATTGACCTGGCATTGCGAATTGCCCCGGATCATTACCCGGTTGGAAGAAATGCGGGACATTGATGCTCATCTGTGTCATCATATACATGAGCGCCGCGTCCAACCGATCCTGCCTGTCGTGAATCATCCCAAATCCCTGATCCATCCGGTTATACAGTGTCTCCAAGGTGATTGGATCTGGTGCTGCCTCACGTTGAGGGTATTACTATGTTGGAATCTCATGCCTCTGCCTAGGCCTCTATCTCTGAGTAGGGTATATAGCCTGCATCGTGTCATGAGTCGGATGACTCTCAGGTGGCTGAACCTGAGGTCCCTGTCTAACTTCCCATGTAATCGGGACAGTCCATGTCAGAATACCTACCAGTTGCAAGTCTCTGATAGCAAAGAATTTCGAAGCCGGACCCAGAGTCAAGTGCTGCCGATCATACTTGTCAAAAACACCCAAATTTTCTGCAAGCCTAGTGATATAAGGTCCCATATCTAACGCAGCCCTATTTCCCCCTCGACATGCTCGATTAAACGACCAAGCCAAGATACTTGCCATGTTTATGTTGCGTCTCTCCACCAAGCACATAAGAATGAGTAAATCTATCCAATTGGCCTTGTTTTCCCTCGACTTTCTGCTGACTAGAGTGGTAGAAAACACCTTCAGCACATACCGGTAAATGGGATCCCTAACAGATGTGACCAGATTAGTACCAGCAAAAGGACAATCAGATATAGTCGCCCAAAATCGGGCCAAATCAGTGCTACCCAAACATAACTCCCTCGTAGTCACAAACACACCCCTTAGACCTGTCAGAAATTCCTCAGTCTCAACCTCTTTCGGAGTAAAAAATCCACTAGCTACTGCAAACTGAGGGATGGTCAACTCATGCACCGTCCTACCTAAACTAAAAGATACAGCATCCCTCTGACCGAATGCACCTTCCTTATGACGGAAAGTGGAATGAAATTCGAGCACCAACTCCCGATACTGCTCCCAGTAGCAATCTACCATTGCCCTCACTTTTCCCCCTAACAACTGCTTTACCCTCTCTCGATCTCCCATTTCACCTAACCAACCCAGTCTATCGGCTTGTGTTCAAACAATTCTGTACCAATCAATTTCTGGAGTTTTTGCCATTCTTTGGTATTAATTTCAAACTGTAAGAGTGGCTGGTCTCTAATTGTTGTTACTCAGCATCTTGGTATTCTTTCGACACCCTCATATCTAATAGATCTACGTCTCAGATGTTCGAAGTAAACTTGATCTGTCGGGTCGCCTCGTTCTCGAGGTTTAGGACCTCTCCTTTTCTTTCCGGTTCCTCTACTACTACTCGCACCTGACATTTCTGCAAAACAACATTTAGACAAAGAAAATAAAAAGCAGACAGTTAGTATTTACAATCTCTTTTTGGTATTTTTATTTTTTTGGAAAACGTTAAAAATGATGAAATAAAAACTGGGTTACATTTTACAATAGCATAAGTTATAAACAAACTCCGCCCGAATGGAGATTGAGTATGGGCGGGATGTTGTTGTACTCGTACACGCATATAGGTAAACCCAAAACCCAACTCTAGCTAAACCAAATAGACTCATATTACAAGACTCAAGACTTAATGTACACTACCTCCTCCCGGCATGTTAATTGTCCCAATTAAGGTCAAGTGCCTATCAACCCCAAACATTGAGTCCAAGCTTGCACAAAGATAACGATTACACATTATGTCTAACACAGAATGTAAGTTGAAAAATTCCGCCTATTGAAAGGGGGTTAATCCGGTGAAACATAAAAATTCCATCGCAAGTTCGGAAACATAATGGCAATATGGCATAAACAGGAAATGCAATGTGCATACTCACCCAACCTGTGCCTCCCTCAATCAGCAAACACATGACACAAACCTAGACTAAGACTCTAAATCAACCCGACAAAAACTGACAATGGACTACACAAAACGAAACCTGCACTAACTAAGAAATGAATAATATAAAGAAAATGGACAAGAAAACATACAGGATTCATGACGAACAAGCAAAAAAGGTTAACTTTGTTTTTTTTCGTGGAGATTAGGGCCCTAGGTGGATGGATTTTTTTTTGGGTGAAAAAGGGAGATTTAGGATGTAGAGTGATTGGGTATTGAGATGGTTGATATAAGTTTAAAAGGGGGAAGAGATGGTGAAGTTTTGGTGATGGTTATGGTGCAAAAAGGGGTGGGGGCGGCTAGAATCGCGTAGGATTGTGGTGGGTGTGAGATCTGCGGAGTATGGAGAAGAGAAGGGGTTGTATCCGGAAGGGGGGGCTAGACGTGGCACGGAGGGGGGGCTAGGGGGTGTGGCGTAGCGTCTAGGCCCTTTTTTACAGAAAGTAATGATAGTTTTGTCCATCATGCCTTAGAAAATTTTTTCAAACTTAACAAAACCTCCCATAAATCATTCCCAAAATTTTTCTAACACTAGGACTTACCTGTAACTCCGTTTTCTCTTCAAATCTTGCCCCTAGTGGGTATTGAATCCCTGTATAAGACTCAAAAACACAAAAACACAAGACCGAAAATTTGCAAAAACTAACGTTAAATACGAAAATAATTAAAACGAATGAAAATACAAACAGTACATACTCTACACTTGAGGTTTCCCTCAAACTCTAGACACTGGTGTTCGAGACATCATCGAGAGGAATTTCCTCCCTCTCGGTATCATCGAGTGGCCCTCCTAAGTAATGCTTAAGTCTATGGCCATTCACTTTCCATGAGCTTCCGTCGACTTCATCGTACAACTCAATTGTACCATAGGGAAACACTTCTTTTACCATGTATGGTCCCTTTCACTTGGATTTTAACTTACCGGGAAATAACTTGAGCCTTGAATTATAAAGAAGTACTTTATCCTCGGTTTTGAATTCTTTCAACCCCTTAATCTTTCTATCATGCAAAGCCTTAGTTTTCTCTTTTATGCTCCAAGATCGCTCATACACCGCATCTCTAAGAGCTTCTAACTCATGGATCAGGAAGAACCTTTTCCTAGCTGCTTCGGTAAGATCTAAATTCACGATCTTAAGAGCCCAGAGCACTCGATGCTCCAATTGGACCGGAAGATGGCAAGCCTTGCCATAGACAATCATGAAAGGTGTCATCCCTAGAGGGGTCTTGTAGGCGGTACGAAATGCCCACAATGCATCATCAAGCTTATCTGACCAATCCTTTCGACTCTTACCTACCATTTTCTCTAGGATCCTCTTTACTCCCCTATTCATTCTCAACTTAACCATTTGTTTGAGGATGATATGTGGTAGACAAGCAGTGTGTAACTCCATACCGCTCTAATGCCTTCTCTGTCACGGCATTGCAAAAATGTGTCCCTCGGTCACTAATAATGGCTCTAGGAGTACCAAAGTGCGTGAGCAACTTCTTGAGGAATCTCACGACCACCCGGGCATCATTTATAGGCAAAGCTTGAGCTTTTACCCACTTAGAAACGTAGTCGATCGCAATGAGGATGTACCTATTCCCACAAGAGGATGGGAAGGGTCCCATGAAGTCGATGCCCTACACATCAAAGATTTCTAGAACTTGAATAGGATTTTGGGGCATCTCGTCCTTGGATGAGATATTGCCGGTACGTTGGCAAGAATCGCACTTCTTGACAAACTCTAAAGCATCTTCCACTACCGCAGGCCAATAAAAGCCAGAATCAAAGACTTTCTGTGCGGTAGTATGCGCACCATGATGACCTCCCATCAATCCTTCGTGAACGTGCCTGAGAATATTCAATCCTTCTTCTCTCGCAACACATCTCCTAAGAATTCAATCTCCCCCTATCCTAAAAAGGTATGGGTCTTCCCATATGTACCTCATCGCATCCCTAAACAACTTCCTCTTTTGTTGAGCATTCATGTTCTCCATTATGTAACCATTTGCAAGATAATTAGCTAAATCACTAAAACAAGGCAAACTTTCCTTCTCAGCCGCATTGAAATCAATAGACTCATGAGGGAATCTATCTCCAATCTCCTCCTCATGAATCTCCTCCCTACTAGGGTCCTCTAATCGTGAAAGATGGTCCGCCACGAGGTTCTCCGCCCCTTTCTTATCCTTAATTTCAATGTCAAATTCGAAGAGTAGAAGAATCCATTGTATGAGATGAGACTTAGCGTCCTTCTTTTGGAAAAGGTAACACAAAGCAGAATGGTCAGTGAACACTATGGTCTTCTAGAGTACGAGGTATGAACAGAACTTATTAAAGGCAAAAACTATGGCTAGGAGTTCTTTCTCGGTGGTGGTGTAGTTTTCTTGGGCGTCATTGAGGGTTTTACTCGCATAGTAGGTTGGGTGAAAGTGATTCTCCCATCGTTGACCTAAAACCGCCCCGACCGCGTAATCACTCGCGTCACACATGAGCTCAAAAGGTAAGCTCCAGTCTGGTGATATAAGGATGGGTGCGCTCACGAGTTTCTCCTTAAGGAATTCGAATGCTTGAATGCATTCTTTGTCAAATACAAACTGGATGTCCTTCTCTAAGAGTCGGGTCATGGGGCGCGTGATTTTGGAAAAGTCTCTAATAAAACGCCTATAGAAACCCGCATGACCAAGAAAACTACGGATCGCTTTCACACTAGTCGGCACAGGAAGCCTACTAATCGTATCTATCTTAGACTTATCCACCTCTATGCCGGCTTTAGAAATCTTATGCCCTAATACGATCCCCTCTGTCACCATAAAATGACACTTCTCCCAGTTTAACATCAGCTTGGTCTCAACACATCTCTTCATCATTCTCCCAATATTACCTAAACAATGATCGAAAGAATCACCATATACTAAGAAGTCATCCATAAAGACCCCCATCGAACTCTCAACCATGTCTTGAAAGATGGCAATCATACACCGTTGAAAAGTAGCCGAAGCGTTACATAACCCAAATGGCATGCGTCGGTACGCGTATGTGCCATATGGACATGTAAATGTTGTTTTCTCTTGGTCTTCTGGCGCGATGGGGATTTGGAAGTAGCCAGAAAAACCATAGAGGAAACAATAAAATTGTTTCCCAGCGAGACGCTCTAGCATTTGGTTAATAAATGGTAGTGGAAAATGGTCCTTCCAGGTGGCGTCATTTAGCTTGCGATAGTCAATGCACACACGCCAACCGGTGACAGTACGAGAAGGAATGAACTCATTTTTCTCGTTCATGACAACTGTCATCCCCCCTTTCTTTGGGACCACTTGGGTCGGGCTCACCTTAGTGGAGTCAGAAATAGGGTATATCAACCCAGCCTCTATCAACTTCAACACCTCCTTACTAACTACCTCCTTCATGTTCGGATTCACGCGTCTTTGGGGCTGCACCACCGGTTTAAATTCGTCCTCTATGAGAATCCGATGGGTGCAAAATGTGGGACTGATCCCTTTAATGTCCGACAATCTCCATGCAATAGCTTCCTTGTGCTCTCTCAACACTTCAATCAACTTCGCTTTCTTCTCCTCCGTCAATTTAGAAGAAATAATGACGGGCAAGCTCGAATCTTTTCCTAAGAAAGCATACTCTAAATGGGAAAGAAGAATCTTAAGCTCTAAAGAATGAGTTTCTACGGGTTTACTCTCGCTCTCTTCCTTAACCTCACAAAGCTCTAATGCTTCGGGAATCCAATTCGGATGTTCTCCCTCACCCTTATCAACCAACTCCACTCCAACTACTCCCTCATTAATGAGATCGGCGCCACTGATGTAATCTAGACAATGATCAACGCACGATATGAATGACTCTAGAAAGTAGACGGAATGAAATGGATCACTATGATCATCTCCACCACTAGGATGTTGCATAGCCCTCGCTATCTCAAAAGTTACTATGTCATCGCCCACTCGAAGTGAAATCTTACCGTCAAAGACATCGATGATTGCCTTGGCGGTTTCGAGGAATGGACGGCCTAAAATGATGGGAACTCTCTCGTCGGCCTCCATATCTAGAACAACGAAGTCTAACGGGAAGATGAACTTATTGACCTTAACTAACAAATACTCAACGATCCCTCTAGGATATCTGACCGAGCGGTCCGCCAAAGATAATGACATGCTTGTGGGCATAAGCTCTCCTAGCCCTAACTTCTCATAAAGAGAAAATGGCATCAAGTTGATGCTAGCACCTAAATCGGCTAAGGCTTGAGCAGGAGTAAAGGTACCCCCAAATAGGCAAGGAATGATGAATATACCTAGGTCGGTTAGTTTCTCTGGTAGCTTATTCAAGACCACCGCGGAACAACCTCCGGTTAATGGAATGTTCGAGAGCTCACCGATCCTATCTTTGCGCTTGAAAATATCCTTAAGGAATTTAGCATATTTGGGCATGGACTAAAGGGCTTCAATGAAAGGAAGGTTGATTTTTAGTTGCTTGAACATCTCAAGAAATTGCCCATATTCCTTAGCATATTTTTGATGCTTAAGGCGGGCTGGGTATAGGACGCATGCATGATCAACTAATGGAGATGGCCTAACCTTTATCGGTTGTTTCTCTACACTCTTCTCTAATTGAGGTTCCTCGGTGTGTGCGGTACTTACTGGGGCTAGCCTAACCTGCACCTTACCAGGAGTCTCCATTTGTATTCCCTCATCTACCTCTACTTCACCCTCTACCTCAACTCTCTCTCTAACTACCTCCCCTAAAGTCCTGCCACTGCGAGTGGTGATCGCTTTGGCATGTTGGTTCGTAGGGTTAGTTTGAGTGTTGCCAGAGAACTGGCCGTGTGGTTGCTCTTGCAGCTGCTTAGCGATTCCACCAACGGACCTTTGAAGGTCTAAAAGGCGGATTGGTGATACTTCAACATAAGATCTTGATTTTTCAATATTTTATCTTGGTTCTTTAAAAGGGAATCATGTTCTGCTAAGGTTTTCTGAGTAACCTGATCCTTCACAACTAACTATGAAAGGAGCTCCCCTATCCTAGACAGACTACCACTAGAACCTTCAATCTTAGGTTGACCCTCTTGGTTTGACCCCCCACTACTAAACTGACCCCCTGAACCTGAACCTCCACCAGAATAAAAACCTGGCCCTCTATTTTGATATTGACCTGATGGAAAACCAGGGGGGTTTCCTGAAGATTGGAAATTATTACTACGCCGGTTAGAGTTATTATTAGTGAAAGGATTTGTGGGACCTCTAGACTGACCTGCTATGTACTCAACCTTCTCAACTGTGAGCGTGGGACACTCGATGGTGTCGTGACCTCCCCTACACACCTCACATCTATCGACTTTTTTTTTAATCTCAACTAGTTCCTTACTAAGGTCTCTCTTAAATGTCTCTAGAGCAGCGGCTACCGATGAATCCCAGCCAACTTGGTGTACCCCTCGAACGGCCAAGGAGGTACTAGTCGCCGAATTGAATGGCTTGGTAGGAGCTCGATGTTCAATGTTGGAATGTGCAAAGCTCTTGAACAAGTCATTGCACTCAGCTAGTGATTTCTTTCCCATAAGGTGGCCTCCAGCTGAAGTGTCAAACCTATTTCGGGTTTCAGGAGTAAGACCATTGTAAAATTTCTCCACAAGTGCCTAATAAGATAACCCGTGTTGAGAGCAACGGGAAAGTAGAGTTTGGAATCTTTCCCAAGCTAGTTTGTAGGGCTCATCAAGTTCTATCTGAAACGAATGGATCTGATCATGAAGGCGAGATGCTTTTGCGGGTGGGAAATATTTGGCAAGAAAAGCATCCCTGAGGCCAGCCCAGGTAGTGAAAGTGTTGGGCGGTTGCGAGTCAAGCCATGTGGCTGTACGACGCGCTAGTGAGAAAGGGAAGACCTGCAAAAAGCGAGCATCATTCCCGGCACCTTCAAGATTGAAAGTGCTGCAGAGGCGAGTGAGGCGGTTAATATGAGTTGGGGCGTCCTCATCATTACGACCATGGAACTGGCAGGAGTTGGTGATAGCAGTCATGATGTAAGACGGGATCTGCCAAGACTTGTCATTGTTAATGACGGGGATGGTGATGGGCGAGTTTGCACTGGTGAAAACGGTGGTGGAACGCTGGTGAACAGTTTGACTTTCGGCCATTCGGAAAACAGGTGGTGGGCTCGGAGGACGGGAAGGTGGTGGGGAGAATGAGAAAGAAGTGTTACTAACCTTTGAGGTGTAGACGGAGAAGGAAGACTTGTCCGTTTGCGGCTTCGGCGGTGGTCCTTGAGAACGTGTATGGGGCATTCACTACAAAAGCGACAACAGACAGGTAAGAAAACTCGATAACGCTAGAAAAATTTCAAAGAAAATTTAGACTCATACGACTCAAACAAATACTTAGCACGTATTGATAATGTCAATTAAGTCTAGACAAAGTAACTAACTCAATCGCCAAAGAAGTCCCCGGCAACGATGCCAAAAACATGATGTCCTAAAAAGTAGTTTAATAAAAATACTAAATTAGCCTAATTCTAGACTCTAAGTAATACTCTAGACTTGCTAAGACACACTGAACTACTTACCGACAAGTGTACCGGTCGAATCTAGTATAGCAAACGCAAGTCCGGATATCGAACCCACGAGACTCAATTGAACTACGCTAATACCTCTATCTAAACTCAGACTGACATAGACATACTAATTGTTTATTTGTTTGGGGGGGGGTTTACTAAAGAAAATCCTAAGAGCGAAATTTAAATTAAATTAATTAGCTTAGTTAACTAAACGAACTAACCTTGGACTTTAACTCAGATGATGGGAGAGACTACCTAGACAGGAATCCTGATTGCTTTTAGTAACAATTCCATTAAGATACTGATTAACATGACACCGGGATCATGCAATTTCCACTTTTCAGGATACCGAACAAGACTCCTAACCCTTCTCAAGAGACACTTATGGCACCCTAGAAGTTGTTTCAATTACCGACTTCTAGACTCCCCCTCGAAACATCTAATGAGTTTATGAAAGTACCCTTCAAGGTTCATTCCCTCTCAAGACCCAAACCTAAGGTAAACTTGATTTCTTGATTAGACTTGTTAGACAATAGCCAATAGGTTTACTCATAATGAAGTTCCTACCTTACGATTTAATGACTTAGATCTAACAATAATCTCGCACCTCTAAGCTATTGAGAATTAGCAGAACACTCAATTTGTAAGATTACCAAATATTACTTCTAAGGTTAATTGCACAATTTCACCCTAAAGATTAAGGATTTATTATGTGATATAGACAATCACCAAAATCTAAAACCTAGCAAAACGCTATTATGCGATAAAGACCATCACCAAGAATTATGCGAAGCAATAAACAATTCACAAACAGTATCGAGTATGCAAACGCATCTAAACAATAATCAAGTTGCTTACAATTCATAAACAATCCATAAAAATCAATTATCTATCATAAAAATCAAAACTTTAAACAATCATTCGTCCGTCTAGGTAGTACATAATATTTAGCCAATCTAAGTCATTGAAATCAACACAAACAAAGTATTTTCATGAGTATGAAACATAATCAATGCAAAAATGCAGAATAAAGACACTCGAGACGACGTGACGATGGCCCGGATGATTCCTACGCTTCAAGACTTCAAACCGATGCTTCGGATCTTCAAAAACCTCCAAAGTATTGCTCCAAGTCGCCCTAAGTGCTGTTGGTCCGTAATTAGGGTTTTTCTCCCTTTTATGATCCTTTTTATACCAAGTTTAAAGAAGAATCCAGCGTTAACAACGATTTTGCCAAAATACTAGGCCTTGGCGTTACGCTAAGGGTAATAGGGGCAAGCGCCGCGTAGCACCAAGGCCTTATCTGACCAACATTCTACCTTCTAACCTTGGCGCTACACCTAGGCTATTCTTCTTATGCTCCGCGTGACGCCAAGGCTTCATTTTCACAGAAAGTTTCTTCTCTTGGTCCTCATTCAACTACGTGACTTGCGTGTTTTCATTGCTAACTCTTTTCAAGCAGATTTAACGCGTTTCTTTAACTTCTCAGCAACCAGAACCTGCGAACACACAAAATATCAAAAGAAACTATATCTAACTAAAAATCAAAGTAAACTCAACGGAAAACGTACAAACTTAACATGATAAATGAATGTATTTTGCAACACATCAATGCTCGGCCGACCTTCGTAAAAAATTCTTCCGGTGACTTGGATGTTGCGGCCGATCTTTTGCCTTTTCTCTCGACCACGTAAGTTCTACATTCTCATCATCATTGAGACCAGTGTTGGAAATTGAGCTTATGAAGATGTTGTGTAGTGACCGGAGTCATTTGCTTTTTACTCTTTTTATCGGTTGTGCCTTAATACCCATTATCGGAATGTTGGTCCATGTGGGATGAGAATGAATGATCATCATTTGCATATGTGGAAAGCCCTTTTTTCTTGCAATTCTCCTTGTAGTAGGACTTGTCTTTCTGAATTGCGTCTTCATCAGCATCACTGCTACACCGTAAACTTATCCCTTTTTATTGTATGGTTTAGATCTCTTGATTTCAAATAGAGTTAATCTAGAGTTGGGTCTTCACATTTCATTTGATGTGAAAATACGTAGTAGTCATAAAACAAATAGTGAATTCAAAGAAAAACAAATTTATCCAAATAATAAATTAATACAAAAAATGATCTTAAAAAATAAATTAAAATTAACCTTCTTCCAAAAGTCATCCCAATTTTATTTGTTACCTATAACCAGATCTTCCAAACAATATATTTATGCCCTTGCTAGCACAACTTATTCTTCATCTTTTAGCATTTGCTTTACCTTTTGCCCTACATTTCTTTGTTGCTTTTGTTGGTTCCTCCTCTTCATCAACATCCTCCTTCGCACCATTTTTTCCTCGCTCAATGCAGGAAGTGTTTCTTCACTAGAATTGAAAGCTTCACATCAATGTTTTTTTAAAATTGTTTAAATTCATTTGTGACATTAGAAAGTGTGGGTCTTGTGGCATCATAAAGTGTGTATTGGTTGTTGTAGGATAATGGTTGGAATTGCGGACAATATGTCGCAGTGTCAAATGAGTGAGCTTGTTGAGAAGGTGGTTGTGAGATTTAGTTTTTCTAAAAAAGCTTTCGAAATTAAGTTGTTTTTTTATCTAGCGTGGTGATGAATCTATGACAAATAATAAGAGATTGGATGTTTTTTAAAGAGTGAACTAGAGTAGAGATGTTATAAAAAATAATTGAGATTGAGTGATATTTATAATGTTAAAAAATTAATTATTTTTTATAAAATCCAACCGTTATATGACCATTCAACAGTCAAATGTTGGTGGCGACGAGGAGTCCGGTGGAACCCTGCAGGACTACTGAAGGGGGTCAATGCAACAGTGTCATAATGAGGAGAGAGTTAGAACACTTAACAGATCAAATAGGGAACTGGGCTTGTATAGATGATTCTAAGAACACAAGTAAATAATAGACAAAACAAGAACAATAACAAGATGATATTGGTTTTCAAGAATGATGTATATTGCACTGAAGTTCTTTTACAAGTGTTACAAAGCATACATCAAAGATACAAGTACTTAAGAGACTTTATACTACATCCTACAGCCGGCTATACTTTGAAAGCCAGCTGAAAATAATAATCTATACAACAAGATCAATGTAGAGTCAAAAGGCAGATTGCCTTTTGACTAGTGACTACGACATTCCATAGCTCACATCCTAATGTATTACAAAAATGATAAAAGTTACAGAAGTAGAAAGTTACAGACCAATGACCATAATCTACAGTTGACAAGAGCATGGACCTTTTCACCAACTCATATAAGTTGGTGAGTCTTCCGAGCGGCAGCAGAAAGTTGTTCAGCTTTAGTCAATGGGTGATCAGAGAAAGCATGTATTCTCTGTCTTTGGAAGAAATAAGTCTTTGGCTTCGGAAGACTTTGTCTCTGAAGCTTCGAAAGACTTCATCTTTGGATTCGGAAGATTTTCTCATTTGGCTTCGGAAGATTTTTCGCTTAGCTTATTTCCTTTGAGTTGTGTAAAACTTTCAAAATAACTTTACTCTATACTTCATGCATGCATGCTGAGAGCACTTTGGTTGCATCAGCCTTTAAGTATAGACCTTACAAAGTCCCCCTAGGCTGATGCTACCAAAACAGAAGAGATTACTCATCAATTAATAGTCCTCATCAGAATCAAGACCATTCCTTTCTTCATCATTTGGTTAGGATCCCTCAGACTCTCATAGTATCTCCTCATATCATAGAGATCATACTGATGAAGATCAAGTATGTCTTTCCAGAAGTAGACATCTTGACCTCCTTGATCTCTAATAACATACCATCTGTCCGGATTAGCAGAAAAGCTCCAGGATAAGATGGGTCTCCCAGCAGCAAGAGGCTCTACTTGAATAGGAGTTGTATAAGCAGCCTCTTCTTGATCACCCTTAGGATGTTCTGACCCATCTTGAGGTGTAGAGATGGATGCCTTGGACTTCTTCTTCTTCTTCTTCTTGTCCCTTCTAATGGCCATCCTTTTCTTCCTCTTTCTAGATTTCAATTAAGAAGACTGGCCTTCAATACCTGGTTGTTCTTGTGTGTCTTTCTCAGTTGGGTCATCTTCCCTCACAGATTTAGAAGGGGAGGGATTAGGACCCTTCTATGGATCAAAAGATGAAGTTGGTTGTGGTCCAACACTAGGTCAAGGTTGTGTTGTCTCTTGTGGTTCAACCTTGACCTCAACTTCAGGTGCAGCCTGACTTGGTGGAGAATGTAAGTCAATGAGCTCACCCTTTTTAATCTTTTGCTTGATCACACTAATGTGCTCATCCATGATGGATAGAGAAATTGGACCAAGCCTCCTTCCGGATGATCCATATAGCTTTAAGAAGCTCATCATCCTCTGCCTATCAGTAGACTTCTTTTGACTTTTTTAGATTATGGCTCTTGACTTTGCATCTTCTTCCCTTATCTTCCCCTTAGCAGCTCTTTTCTTGTTGCTCAAGCTGTTTGAGGTACTCAAACTTTATGTTTTCATATGACAAGGAAAGAAGTGAAGATGATTGATTGAGGCATGTGGCACTCAGGTAGTTAATCAATTTTGTATGTTTGCTTCTTTGTTTACCTGAGGTTGTTGCTCAGTTGCCACAGCCTCTGTCTCAGGACTTTCTTGAACTGGGGAGAGGGTAGGAGCATGCTTATAGAGTCTTTTCTTCCTCCTTTCTTTCTTGATCTTGAGGAGCAGTTATGCATCCTCTGCCTCCTTCCACTCCTTTAACAACTCAGTGTCAGCCAGTTCATTCAACTCTTCTAAGGGAAGAGAGATGAGTTCATCAATGTTGTAATTCTGGTCCCCAAGTAGTTCAATATGGCTGCCCACTTAAACTTTCTCCCCTTAGCTTCCTCTTCCTCTCTCTTTTCTCCTATTCAATCTCCTCAGGAGTCAACTTCCTTTTACCTTTTTCACTCATGGGCCTTTATGACTCAGGTTGGAGAGAGCTTTGGCCTTCATTGCTAGGTTCTTTACTTGAGCTCTGGCCAGAGAGAGGCTGTGAGACACCTTCACTAGCTGGTGCCTCATTAAGGGTAATGGGTAATGAAGCAGTTCCTATCATCTCAAGGTTCACAGGCTCAACTGCTGGGCCTTCAGCCAAGGTTTCCCCTTTAAAGCTAATCATAGGGTCCACCTCAACATCTAGTTGACCAACAGTCTTGCCTGCTAGCCTCTGTCTATATAGTATTGTTCTCAACTTGAACTCTTCAATCACCCTTTGTTGAATCTTATCAGCCAACCTTGCAGCTTGCCTGTTTTGACTTGGGTTGGCAAGTGGGAGGTCAACTAGATAAGTGCTCTTATAGAATCTTTGGGTGTAGATGTTAAAGATCTTTTGTTGCCCCTAAGACCTAGAGATTACCAGGGCTCTTCTTTGATCATCATACCTCCATCCCATAATTGGATTATCAGCTGGGTGAGATGGAGTTGGCATTGCCCTTGGTATACCCTCCTTAAACAGACTTTGTATGAGAGAGTCCACATCCATATGGAGCTGTGGAGATTGTTGAGTATTGATATCTGCAAGTGAGGGTGGTGAATCCTCCATGTCCATACTTTGAGAGGAACTCCCAGGTGTTATGATTGTAATTAAGACTTTCTCCCCTTTTTTGGTAGCATCACCCTCTTGCATAAGGGAGCTAGGAGTTAGGTCCATCACATCCAAAGGTTCTTATGGGCCTGGTGGAGTCCACTGGAAGGGTCTATCAGCTAACTTGCCCTTGAGATTGGTGATCTCAAGTTACTGGTCATTGACCCTCTTTTGTAAGGTAGTCACCTGAGATTCCAGGTGACTGACCTTTGAGACTAAATAGGTGCAGGTTTTAGTCAGTTTTTGCACCTTTAGATTCAGACTCCCCTCATCTTCATTTAAAGAATCACTAGGGAATGAGAGAATAGGACCTAAGTCTTCTTCTTTATCACCAGCACTAAGTTCTTGGCTGTTGGATTTCCCCTGCACCATGACAGTTCCAGTTGAAGTGTCAATGGGCTGGGTTGCCATGGTTGAGGTCTTAAAGATGTAATCACTTGCATAAGTGAGAGCCTCTTCCATATGGACCTCCTGAACTAGTTTAGGGAGATCCACCTCAATTATGGGTGGATGATGTGGGCTAGACATAGGTGATTCAGGAGCACTCATCTTTCTTTGAGTGGGGGTGGAGAAGCAAGACTCATGGTACTCACTAAATACCATGTCTTCATCATCATAGAATTCAAGTTTGGGTATTGGTTGATTGAGGTCTAGAGGCTAAGGATGGTAGCTTTCCTCTGAAGGTTGTTTACTAGAGTTTTGAGACTTTGAGTCAAGGCTTAAGGCTGGTGTTGGTGTAGTGAGCTCATCAGGCTGAGCATGAGAAATCACAACACTGATCCTTGAAGTGATGGGATTGGTTTGCTCCTTATGGGAAGTAGGAGCTCTAGTGTCTACTTCCTCCTGTATGGGTGAGAATATGGGGGCCTGCACAACCTTAGTAGCTTATGTAGGGGTTCGTTTGGATTTTCTTTTGGTAGATGATGGTAATTTGTGGCTGTGTGGGTGGTACAGAAGTGGAAGGTATGGGTTCAACATTAGCTTATGTTACTAAGTTGTCACCTTGAGCAATGAGCTCTAACATTTTTGGGACCAGGGCTCTTTCTACCCCTGAGAAGCCAATAGTTAGCTTTCTCATTGTTTTAAAGATGTCGGGCTTCATCTGTCCTAATTTAAGAACATTGCATGTTCCTTTTAACTATGAGCCCAGTTCATAGTTAAGAATGTACTGGACGTATCTAGGAAACATATAATATTATAAGGAGTCCAAGTTTGCAAGTAAATTACTATAAACAAATTATGAGTACCTGAACTTTACCCCTTGTACCAATCCATGGACTATGTAGGAAAGTTCTTTTGAAATTTGATACCACCCTCCATGTTTGTTTGATAGACAGTGGATGATAATTCTATTAGGAGGATACCTTCTCTTTCTTGAAGGTTCTTACTAAGTAATCACCTTCATAGCCCATCTGCCTGAAAGACTGGTTCACAGTAGATTTTGGGAAAGACAATTCTCCTTCTTCATCATCCAGCCTTAGATGAGTACGAATGGTGGCTGGAGTGATAAAAATTGTCCTGCCCTACACTGTGGCAGACAGTGCCTTCTCCCTATCCATGATGACCTCTTGGCAGGTCCTCCAAAACTCCAACAGTTAATCTTCATATAGTGGAGGATTTATGGTGAGGGAGGTAAAGTAGTTGGATAGAGTCACAAAACGGCAAACGTCTGAGAAGCCAGGATCTTTCTCAGACACTAACAGAGCAACCTAATTATGTTTTCTGTGCAATTTTATGGAGAAATCAGGCTGGTCTTGTGGATCAGGGTTGGCTATTTTTAATAGCTTTGAGATGAAGGAAAGTATGAACAAGGTCGGTTTATGGGTGAATTTAGGGTTTGAATCTTGCAGATGAAGGAGAACAGTGAACGAGGGGAACCGTTGTATGAATATATAAGGTATGGATTTGAAACAAAGTTAATGTAAACGGATAAACTTTGAAATCCAGATGTCGATCCCACCTCTGAAAAAGTGCCAAAAAGGTAGTTTTCTTGGAAGTCTAAATCTTCCGAAGGTAATTTGTCTTCGAATAGTTTTTAGAAAAAACTTCCGAAGCCAATTTAGCTTTGGAAGATATTCCTTAGTTTTCTAAGAATTTTGCTTCGAAAGAAAAATACTTAGAGTATTTTTACTTCCTAGATAGATTTTGCTTTGAAAGATATCAAATATCATAATTCTTATTCAATAAGAGAATAAGTCTTTCAAGACTTAATTGCTTTAGGAAGAAAATAGTCTTTCAATACATATAAGTACTTAGTGACAAATATAAGCTTCAGAAGATATAATCAAATTTCTTCCAAAGGTTAAATTCTTAGAACATATAAGTACTACATCAAATCCGCCTAAGGGCATCACGAACAACCAAGCAGAGAACCTATGGCCTTCCAAATCTATGTCATAATCCTTTACCACATCAAAAATCCTGCTAGACTTACCAATGGCAGTTTCTACATCGAAGGGCTTATCAATCTTCCTACTCCTAATGGGCAACTTATCACAGAAGGCAGCAGAGATAAAACTCCTACTAGCACCAGAATCATAAAGAACAGAGGCACAAGTTTGGTTTACTAGGAATGTACCTGACATAACATCGGGGTCCACTCTAGCCTCCTCCCGGGTCATAGTGAATGCCCTAGCCTTAGCCCTCTACTCCACCTTCTCTTTCTTAATCCCCTTCCTTGCCCTAGAGCTCCCAGCCCTTGACTTCTTGCACTCTCTGCTCATATGCCCTGTCTCGCCACAGTTGTAACACCTCACCATGCGATAATCTCTTGCCATATGGCCCTCCTTCCCACACTGAAAGCAGAAATTCAATCTACCTTCTCCGGCATGCTCCGTCCCGTACTTCTTGCACGCCTTCTCCCTCCTGTTATCGCCTTCCGATCATCCACTCTCCTCTTCTTACCTCTAGCGACAAAACCACCACCGAGGTACCAGTTCCCATTCCCATTCCTATCATTGCTCCACTTCCTCTTCACATCCACCACCGCCACCACCTCTCGCTCGTCATACAGTCTCCCTGCCAAATCAACCATCGACCTAAACTTACCTGGCCAAGCGGCGATCAGATGTTTGTGGATATCCGTCGGCAAACCTTGAATGTACCTATTGATCTTTCATGACACGGGGTGTCACCTGCTCTAGCACTAGTCTCGCCATCTCATTGAACTTGGTCGTATACTGCTGGTGTGTCATGGTTCCCTCCTCCAACTGTAGAAACTCTCTCTTGATCTTATCGAGTGCCCTGTGAGGACAAAAATCCTCAATCACCAGCCTCTTAAGTTCACTCCACCTCATTCTCCCAATCGCCCTGCTACCCTCGGCATGGACAATGTTGTCCCACCAGCATAAGGCCGAATCCACAAACGAGTGGGTAGCAAACTTCACCTTCTGATCCTCTCAGAACTCGCTGATATCAAGTAACACCTCCATATCCCTCACTCATCGATGAGCAGCAGCAGCACTCCCTTTCCCATCAAACGTCGGGGACTTGTATCTCTAGAATGCCCTATAGTTGCATCCTTTTGCAGTTTCCAGCACTGCTTCCTCCTCCTTTTCGTCACTGGAGACGACCATCTTAGCCTTGGGTTGCTCCCTTTCCCCTGGGCCTCCTTCTTCGCCCTCTCTCCTAATGGTTTTCCTCTTCTCCTCCTTCTCTTTCCTCTTATCCTCCCTCATGGATCTAATAACCTCAGTCAGCATAAATGACAGAATTGTCTGCATGACTTGATGAACCTCCTCAACTACAGCCTCCTTCACTGAGGCCCTCAGATTAGAGCTCGCATCCCCACCTTCATAGTGATGAAGCTCGGGCTCTTCAGGAGCCGTTTCGGCCATCCTAGTCCTGTTCCTCATGACACGCAGCCCAACACCACGTCCACCACGGCCTCCACCTCGTGAAGCCCATGAAGATCTACCACCAGCCATCTCTAAACACTATAAGATTCAAACACAAATATGGTCATTCAAGGTAATAGCTCAGATTATGTCAAGTATAGTAAGTCCCTAATTACAGTGGCCAGTTGTGATTAGCCACTAACTTTACTCTTCTTTCTCCAAGCATTCTCTATCCTGACTACATCAGTATCCAAATCTACTAAGGGCACATAATTCACATAGCACACGTACATAATTCCTTTTTCCATTAATTTACATAAAACATTAACCTGCAGGCATGTAGCTACTAGGACTGGTATCCCTTTCCCTTTAGTCCTATTCTCAGTTTAAGTTTAGGTTTTAAAAAATATTTTACCCAAGTCTCTTAAACTTTGGCTTTGATACCAACTTCTAAGGCCCCATTCCCGAGACGCTTATAATTGGTCAATCATCATGTAAACTATTATTTTTGAAATTTCTAGTATTTTAACCGTATGTGTTCCTCTGTTTATGTGGGTATGTGTGTTTGTGAATGTTTGACTGAATTATGTGGTTGTATGCTTGTTTTATGAGCTTAGTATGCTAGATTTGGGCTAGAATTATGTAAGGATGATGATCGGGAACTAAAAATTTGCATAAGTTAAAACTGGTATAGTGCCCATGTGCCCAAACTGCCCATACGCCTAAGTGTTGCTCATGCGCCTAAGTTTCACATGCGCCCAAGTACTCATGCACCTGCATAGTACTCATGCGCCTGCATAGTTCCCATGTGCCTAAGTTTTTGCCCATACGCCTAAGTGTTGCTCATGCGCCTGCATAGTACTCACGCACCTGCATAGTACCCATGCGCCTAAGTTTTTCCCATGCGCCTAAGTTTTTCCCTATGCACCCAAGTGTTCCCATGCGCCTAAGTATCCATACGCCTGCATAGTGCCCATACGCCCACATAGTGCTCATTCGCCTAAGTTGCCTTAGAACTTTTCTGAAATTTTGGGAAAAATGGAAATTAATTATTAAGCTCTGGAATGTTTTGGTGGGTTATGTTTGTTCATGTTATGCATGTTGTGGCCTGTTATTGATGTTCCTTATTACATATTATTACGTGACTTTACGTGGTGTGTTAATGCTCTTGTACGTAAAGTATTATATAATGAAAGTGAAAGACATTATTAACGAAGTTGAACCTAATAAAAGAATGTAAAGTCTTGCAAGTAACTCAAAGGAGGTTTACAACTCATTGAGGGGTTGTGAGCTCAACTGTGTGCGGTTTAGCTAACCCATGAGGATGCGCACAGTGGTCAATCCTTATGATTGACCAATATGTACGAAACGGGACCCTTGTCGCTTGCCCCGATACTGGTGTCAGCTTCGTGCACAATGTTAGGGGTCTATAGACTTTGGCCAAGTACCAGCTTCGTGCACAATGTTTGGGGTATAGCATATGACATTGGTCTAGATGAAAGTGAAAGATAACGATGAAAGTACGAAATGAATGAAAAGAATGTTGAAAGATAATAATGATATTATCAAGATGTATGTATGTTGTGTGATCATGAAAAAAAGTAAAGGAAATGTTTTTACTAAAGGTAAAGTATTTTATTATATAAAACTAGAACTCACTCAGCAACGCTGACTTTTCATGCATTTTCAGTTGGCAGGTAGTTTGTTGCTGAGGATGGCATGAGGGTGAAGCTACTTGGCGGGCAAGACTGGCATCCATCTCATGCAATAATAATGATGTTGTTTTGTAATACAACTAGGTGATATTTTGTAATTTTGTAAACAATGATGTATTACTTGGAAAATGTGTTTATTAAAGCGTTAAATGGTTTTTTTTTTGATGAATTATTCCACTGCAATATTTTAGTTACTTAATAAATCTTAATATGTTTTGATATAAATGAGGTTGTGATTGACCAACTATGGGGTTCCTAGGAACGGGGCCTAACAAGTTGGTATCAGAGACAAATTTTAAGAGAAATGGGTAAATATTTTCAAAACCTAAACTTAAACTGAGAATGGGACCGAATGGAGGGATGCCAGCCCAAGAAACTACGTGTCATCAGGTAATTTACTTTGTTAATGTTAACCGGTATTATGTGCGTGTGCTACCTGATTTATGTGCTCTTAGTAGATTTGGATACTGATGTAGTCAGGATAGGCAATGCTTGGGGGATAAAGAGTAAAGTAAGTGGCTAATCATAACTGGCCACTATAATTAGGGACTTACTATGCTTGACATAATCCGAGCTATTACCTTGAATGACCGTGTTGGTGTTTGAACCTTATAGTATTTAGAGGATGGCGGGTGGTAGATCTTAGAAGGCTTCTCGAGGAGTTGTGTCAGGGTGGTCATGGTGCTAGGCCACGTGTCACTAGGAACAAGGCTAAGGCAGCTGAGACGGCTCCTGTAGAGGCCGATCTTTATCGCCAGGAAGGCAGTGATGAGAGTGCTAATTTGAGAGCCTCTGTGAAGGAGGCAGTTATGGAGGAAGTTCATCAGGTCATGCAGACGATCCTGCCGTCTATAGTGACCGAGTTCATTCTTGCTGTGAGGGAGGACGAAAAGAAGGAGAGAAGGAGGAGAGACGAAGGACCGTTGAGAGAGGTTTAGGTGAAGGGGAGCAAGATGGTTGTCTCCAGTGATGATGAGGGGGAGGAAGCGGTGCCGGAGACTGCGAAGGGGTGTAATTACGGGGCATTCCAGAGATGCAAGCCCCCAACTTTTGATGGAAATGGTAATGCTACTGCTGCTCACCGATGGGTGAGGGAGATGGAGGTGATGCTCAATATCAGTGAGTGCCGAGAGGATTAGAAGGTGAAGTTTGCTACCCACTCATTCGTGGACTCGGCCTTATGCTGGTGGGACAACATTGTCTAGGCCAAGGGTAGCAGGGAGATTTGGTGGTTGAGGTGGAGTGAGCTGAAGAAGTTGGTGATTGAGGAATTTTGTCCTCATAGGAAGATTGATAAGGTCAAGAGAGAGTTCTTGCAGCTGGAAGCGGGAACCATGACACACCAGCAGTATACTACTAAGTTCAACGAGATGGCAAGGCTGGTACTGGATCAGGTGATGCAGGTGTCAAGGAAGATCAAGAGGTATATTCAGGGTTTGCCAACAGACATCCGCAGGCACATGATCACCACCCAGCAGAGTACTTTTATGTCGGTGGTTGATCTGGCAGGGAGGTTGTATGATAAAAGAGAGGTGGCAGATGTAGAGGTGAATAAGAAAGGTGATGGTGACAGAAATCAGAAGGGGAAAATATTTGGCAGTGGTGGTTTCACCCCCAAAAGCAAAAAGTCAAGAATGGACGATAGGAGGGTGGTGACGGCAGGTACTGGGTCAAAGATGTGTAACAGGTGTGGGAAGGAGCATGTGGAGGAATACAAGTGGGGATCAAATCTTTGCTTCAAGTGTGGGAAGCCCGGTCATAGGGCAAGGGATTGTGGAGTGACGAGGTGCTACAATTATGGTGAGACTGGGAATATGAGTAGAGATTGCAGGACGCTGAGGGCTGAAAGTTCTGGGGCAAAGAAGGGGACCGAGAAGGATGTTCAGGGAGCAAAAGCCAGAGCATTTACGAAGACTTGGGAGGAGGCTAGAGTAGACCCTGATGTCATGTCAGGTACGTTCCTAGTAAACCAAATTTATGCCTCTGTATTATTTGATTCTGGTGCTAGTAAGAGTTTCATTTATGCTGCCTTCTGTGTTAAGTTGCCTGTGAGGAGTAGAAAGACTGATGACCCCTTCGATGTAGAAACTGCCATTGGTAAGTCTACCAGGATTTCTGATCTAATAGAGAATTGTGACATAGAGTTGGAAGGCCATAGGTTCTCTGCTAAATTATTCGTGATGCCCCACGGCGGATTCAATGTGGTTCTAGGGATGGATTGGTTAGCAGCCTATGAGGCAAATATTGTGTGTTGCAAGAAGATGATCTGATTGACTGCGCCTGATGGGAGTTCGGTGATGATCTACGGTGATCGAGTTACTACGGTTCCGAGGGTGATTTCGATGGTGGTGGCAGAGAAGTGCATGAAACGTGGATGTAGTGCCTACCTGGCTTATGTGAAGGATGTGGATGCATCAATACCACAATTGTCAGACGTACCAGTTGTATGTGACTTTCCAGATGTGTTCCCAGAAGACTTACCAGGTGTGCCACCGAACCGCGAGATCGAGTTCCAGATCGACTTGATACCTGGTGCTCAACCTGTTGCCAAGGCACCGTATCGATTGGCTCTGTCTGAGATGAAGGAACTGATGGTTTAGTTGCAAGAGTTGTTGGACAAAGGGTTCATTCGACCGAGTATCTCTCCCTAGGGTGCTCCGGTCTTGTTTGTAAAGAAGAAGGACGGTAGTATGAGGATGTGCATCGACTACCGTGAGTTAAACAAGTTGACGGTGAAGAACCGATATCCACTACCCAGAATTGATGACTTATTTGATAAGCTCCAAGGTGCCAGTTGGTTCTAGAGGATAGATCTCCAATCTTGTTACCATCAATTGAAGGTGAAGGAGCAATATATCCCTAAAACAGCTTTTTACACGCATTATGGACACTACGAATTTCTCGTTATGTCTTTTGGTCTAACTAACGCGCCAGCTGCCTTTATGGATTTGATGAACCGGGTGTGTCAGCCAATGTTGGATAAATCAGTGATTGTGTTTATCGATGATATTCTGATTTATTCGAAGAGCGAAGAAGAGCATGCCGGTCACATTTGTGAGGTATTGGAGACACTTAGAAGAGAGAAGTTATATGCTAAGTTCTCCAAGTGCACTTTCTGGTTGCATGAGGTTTAGTTTTTAGGTCATGTGGTAAATTCCGAAGGGATCATGGTAGACCCAGCAAAGGTGGAGGCGGTGATGCAATGGAAGACTCCAAACACACCATCCGAGATCCGTAGTTTCTTGGGTTTGGTGAGCTATTACAAGAGATTCATTCAAGACTTTTCTAAGATAGCCTCACCATTGACCAAGTTGACCCCCAAGAATGTGAAGTTTTTATGGGATTTAGAACAGGAGAGTGCTTTTGAAGAGCTGAAGACAAGATTGACTCAAGCTCCTGTCTTGACGTTACCCGAAGGGAATGAATACTTAGTGCTCTATCAGATGCTTCCTATTCAGGATTGGGTTGCGTGCTGATGCAACGGGGAAGGGTTATAGCCTATGTGTCCCGACAGTTGAAAATCGATGAGGCTAATTACCCTACACATGACTTGGAGCTAGCGGCTGTGGTCTTTGCATTGAAGATTTGGAGGCACTACTTGTACGGGATGAAGTGCACTATCTTCACTAACCACAAGAGCTTGAAGTATTTCTTTGAGCAGAAGGACCTTAATATGAGGCAAAGGTGGTGGTTAGAGTTGATCAAGGATTATGATTGTGAGATCCACTACCATCTGGGCAAGGCCAATGTAGTGGCGGATGCCCTTAGCCGAAAGGAGAGACCCGAGCCAATCCGGGTGAAAGTTTACCAATTGGTGATGACCTCCGATGTGATGACACAGGTCAAGGGGTTCCAAGACGAGGCGTTGAAAGAAGAGCGCCTTAACTCCGGAAGGAAGAGAGGTTTAGTCATAGAGTTGGGTGAAAACACTCTCGGAGTTAGAACCCGCTTCGCGCGGATGTGGATTCCTCGTTATGGAGACCTACGGGGGAAAATCATGGATGAAGCTCATAAGACTCGATACTCCATTCATCCTAGTGCTACAAAGATGTATCATGATATGAAGAAAGATTACAGGTGGCCGGGTATGAAGCGTGATGTAGCGGAGTATGTGAGCAAGTGCCTTACTTGCATGCAAGTGAAGGATGAGCATCTGTTGGACTCAACAAGTGCATTAATGGATTAATGCTTTAAAGGATGATGCTTGCCATAATCAAACATAATCAAACATAATGTGTTCTAACATTCAAACAATCATTAACTAACACATTAGCATCATTAACAATCATAACATTCATTAATCATTGTTTAAAATTCTTTTCTAGAATTGTACATAATAGAAATTTTGACAAGTACCCGCAGCGGATGAAGTACTGCAATGCAGATGAACAAAAGCTCTAATGCGAATGAAGAACTGCCCATAAAGGATGTATAAGAAGATGCAGCGGATGAAGAACAGGTCCAAGTGCCCATAGCAGATGAACAACACACACAGCGGATGCTTAAGTCCACAGCTGATGAACTGTACACAGTGGATGTTCATCCACAACGGATGTTCATCCACAGCGGATTCATCCACAGCGGATGTTCATCCACAGCGGATGTTCATCCACAGCGGATGAACATTTCCACAGCAGACAACATATAAAGCAAACTCATACAAATGTTCATAGCGGATGTTCATCCACAGCGAATGAACATTCCACAGCAGACAACATACAAGCAAACACACATAGCGGATGTTCATCCACAGTGGATGAACATTCCACAACGGACAACATACAAGCAAACACACAAGTGTTCACAGCGGACAGCATCCAACGCACAACAGACATGCTATCTGACTTCCACAGCGGACAGCTTAACATCGACAGCGGACAGCTAATCATCCATAGCGGACAGCTTATAGACTTAGGATTATTTATGTAATTTTTGTTTACATAAGGGTAGTTCAGTAATTGTATATAGCTATGTGTATAGGCTATAAATAGTATTCTACCCTAATCCTTTGTAAGCTTTTGAACAATCAATCTATCAATTAGATATTATCGTTCAATCACTAGCAATCACACTCACACAACACACACTGATATCATAGCATCAATCATGGGTTTCCGCACCATGGTTCATGTTTGTTGATTGAGAGTTTTGAAAAGATCCTTGGGTTAAATTAACCTGTTCAAGTTGAATATTGTTCTAATATGTTCATGTTCAACATGTGTTTAATAAGTTTGATTTCATCAGGTGGTATCAAAGCTTTGGCTCAAATCATACATTGATTTTCAATCCTCTCAATCAACAAGATGATATCAGTGGTTCATTAGCTTCAAACCATACATATTAGAGCTGAAAATCTTCACAAAAACCTTATTCTTCTTTAAACATTCATCAAATGTTCAAAACATGATTGAATAATCTGTTTTTGTTCATTTGAAAGAAGATTTTATGTGTTTACAGCTCTAAACATCATTCATACACGATTTTAAATGTGTTCAGCACAAAACTCACTAAAACCTCATTGGTTTTTAAGGGCTTCGAATAAACAATATACAATTATTGTTCTATCCAGTTTTTATCAAACAAACACTGGGTTGTATACTTTGAATATGTTCATTGTATTTAAACATCACATTTGAGTTGTTTTTCACTCAAAACAGGCGATTAATCTTCATCAAACAACAAACCGATTGTTGTTTTCGTTGAAATTATCTCAGCCGCCAACAAACCCTAGGATAAACCCTAGTTTTTGTTCATCCATTACCTTCACAATCTTCGGTGATTGTGATTGTTCATCATACAAAACAAAGAAGAACCGAAATCTTCTTTTGAATTTTTCAAAAAGTTACTTTTTGATCTTAAAAGTTAACTTTAGAAAACAAAATATTTGTTTTTAGAGTTTTTGACTTTTCTTGACCTGACATCATTAAAAGTTGACATTCCCTTGATAGAATTTTCCCTTTTCACCAAGAATATAATAGTGACATCACCTAAGACATTAATTAATTTCAATTTATTAATCCCTTTATTCGGTAAGTCAATTTAAAAAGTGACTCAATTAACAAACAAATCCTAGAGACCTTAGGATTAAACAAGTTTTTCATCAACTTAAAATCATCAAACAAATTTGACTTAAAATGTTAAATTAAAATTAAACAATCATGGGTGATGAAATTTTTGGAACACACAGTGGTCTAAAACCACCCAAACTAAAGAACAAGTAAGACTTCAAACAATGGAAGATCATGTTCAGGAACTGGATAATTTTTCAAGACCCTGATTTATGGAGTTCTATAATCGAGGGTCAAAACATAAAAAAGCCAGTTAGCTTGAAAAGCGTAGCTAGTGATGACCTAAAAAGGGTCAAAACAGACATGAAGGCATATAGCATATTAGCAATTGATGAAATCAACTTTACAACAACATGTTGAACATGAACATATTAGAACAATATTCAACATGAACAAGTTGATTCCCCCAATGACCTTTTTCAATATCTCTCAATATTCAACCAACAAGAAACATGGTGCGGAAATCCATGATTCAAGTGAAAGAATTCAGTGTGTGTGTGTGTGCGATTGTGTGTTAGTGTGTGTGTTTTGAATGCTCGAAAATGATAATAACAGATTGTTTGATTGATTGTTCAAAAGCTTACCAAGGATTAGGGTAGTGTGATATTTATAGCCTATACACAAAAGCTATATACAATTACTGAACTACCGATATGTAAACAAATATTACATAAATAATCCTAAGTGTCTAAGCTATCCGCTGTGAAATTAAGTCATCTGTTGTGGAGGTTTTCTCATCCGCTGTGGAGAAGACTATTGATCCGCTATGCATACTTGGTTGTTCATCCACTGTGGATGCTTGGCTGTTCATCCGCTGTGGATGTTCATCCGCTGTGGATGAACATCCGTTGTGGAATGTTCATCCGCTGTGGATGTTCATCCGTTGTGGATGAACATCCGCTGTGGAATGTTCATCCGCTGTAGATGAACATCCGCTGTGGATGTTGTCCGCTGCATGTTCTTCATCCGCTGTGGGATTCCTTCATCCGCTGCACACACTTAGATGAATTTTCTTCATCCGCTGCTGATGATCTTCATCCTCTATGGAGACTCTTCATTCGCTGCGAACACTTGGTCAAAATTTCTTTTATCTACAAATCTGAAAAAGAAATTTAAATAAATGTTAGTGATTGTTATGAATGTTAATAATGTTAATGTGTTATAAATGATTGCTTTGTATGTTAAAACACATTTTGTTTGATTGTATGCTTTGGCAAGCATCATACTTTTTCATGCATTAAATCTTAATGCAATTGTTGAGTCCAACAATACTCCCCCTAAGTATGATGTTGCCACTGTTTTCTATTTGTTTGATAAATGTTTTGTTTAATAATGTGTATGTGTGTGTGTGTTTATTATGAATGATAGTTGTTTGTTGTTTGGCAAAAATGACTTAAAATAAATTTAGGTCATCCGCTGTATGAACAGTGGTCATGCGCTGTGCATTTTACACTGTGCGCTGTATGAAGTACTATGCACACAGCGGATTAACAATTTGTTCATGCACTGTGCCCATAACTTATATGCTACTTATGACAACTGTTTTCACAACGGATGAAAATTTGTTCATACATTGTATACCCTTTTTCCATTGTACTGATTGTTCATAGTGGATGAACATTTGTTCATGCG
Source organism: Flaveria sonorensis (assembly GCA_025506505.1). Lineage (NCBI taxonomy): Eukaryota > Viridiplantae > Streptophyta > Magnoliopsida > Asterales > Asteraceae > Flaveria > Flaveria sonorensis. Next base: position 6,925 of record JACCIY010001344.1, on the reverse strand, counting down.
CTGTAGATCCTTGGATCATATGTTTGATATGTTCACAGCGGATGAACAACTGTCATGTGCTGTGGAACACCTGAATATTTGAATGAATATACACAGAGGATGAACCTTATTCATGCGCTATGGACACTTTGAATGGATTGAATGCTTTGTTCACAGCGGATGAACAATGTTCATGCACTGTGGAACACTTGGTAATTTTTGAGAGATGTTCACAGCAGATGAACAATGTTCATGTGCTGTGGACATTTTTATGATATGAATGGTACTGTTCCTACAGTGGATGAGATATTTGTTCTTCCGTTGTGTGAACACTTTCAAAATTTTAAAATTTTGTATGTTTTGAAGTCATTTCTTCCGAAGCAAATATCTTGTTTCCGAAGCACATAAAATTGCAAAATTTTTTGTTTTTTTTTTCAAAAGAAGATTCTGAATGTTAAATTTTGTTTAAATCAAAATATGTGTTTAAAAAATTTGAATTAAATTGTATTTTAAAATATTGAATTTTAACATATCAATATATGGATGTTTTGATATCACTCATAAGCAATATTGTGCAATAAAATAAACAAATGTATGTGTGTCAACCTGTTGTTTGTTAGTGTTGGCTTGACTTGGCTTTGTTTATTTTTCAAGATTTGAAAATATCAAATTTGAAATGTATGATAATGCACAATTCTGCTGTCTTTGATAATTCCATGTTCAATTTCTCCCCCTAAATTTTTGTATATTTATAAAAATCTTTTATAAAATGTTAAAATTTTATATGATTTAATATGGAAATTATCAAAGTCCATTTTGCTTGTTTGATAATCATTTAGCAAGAGAAGAGTGAATCTTACTAAAAATGGATGTTTATCATGTTTTACACATTAATCTTTTGCACATAACATGAGATCATACTAGTCTATAGTTCTCACTGAGTTGTTTGTATGATTTGGAAAATAGACATAGACAAGTACAATGTTGATTGCAGATATATTGATCCCCTTAAACTCAAGCATGGTATTAATGATTGATTTAAAACAGTGAGTGATTATCATGTTTTGAATTGATTGACATGAGATTTATGTACCCCACATCTGATTGTATGATTAATACAACCCTCCTCAGATATGCTAGAAAGTACTTTCAATACTTAAAACCTAGTTACTTAGGAGTATGAATGCTCAATTTGATCCATGTTGGTTGATCCTCTTTGGGATTCTTTTTCACTTCACTTTGGAAGTTGATCCTCTTTGGGATTCTTTTGATTCATTCACAAGGAATGTAGTCATAAAGACTTATTGATGATTCATCCAAGATGGATGTGTTTCCTCTTTGGGGATCTTTTTGGATCATGATTTAGGTCATTCAGGTCTGTGCTTAGCATAACAAAGAATGCCTAGGTGTACTCCAGGTCTATGATTATCATAAAAAGGAGACACTTGAATGATTGAGCATTTATAATCTGTTTCACTTGATGTATTAAAGTTGCTTTGAAAGCAACCTATATTGGATAGATCAATACTCACCATAAACCAAGATGTGTTGTTAACCACACAGTCATGAAATTTAGTTCTTCATTGTTTATCTGATTTTATGTGTCCCATGCTGTGACATCCGGTAATTTTCCGTTACCAAACTCCGTTAGTTTCCGTTAAGTCTTGCATACACGTGTCGGGAGCACACACTGGTTGTCGTTGAACGTTGGTGCTTAACAATAATCAGTAATGTTAAATTGATGATAATTAAGTTAACAATGTGATTATTAAGTTATGCTTATGTGATTTGAATGTTAACTGTAATGTTATCGCGTAACGTGAAACGTGCATATTTTTCGTGTGTTTTGTGATAAATGGGAATTATGCATGATTGTTATTGTGATTAATAATAATTGTGTTTAGTAGTTAAAAACTATTTAAAATCTATTCAAAAAGCTTAATTTTTATAAAATACAAATTATAAGGGTTAAAAGGGTAATTATGGATTATTTAATAAAATAAAAATCAAAAACCAAACCCTAAGTACCCTCTTCGGCCGCGACTTCACCTTCAACACCACACACTTCGATCATCGACCAAGAACAAGCGCAATACCACGATTTGGGTTCGGATTCAAGCAATACATCAAGTTAGAAGCATCAAAGTTCCATCTTTCTTCGATCTAAGGTAATTTCGTGTTTCTTTGGATGTTTGTAGTTAGCCGAGGGTTTGGGGATCGAAATCTTCAATTGATGTCGAATGATGCCTAATGGTTGATGTTAGTGTGTTTGTTAGATAGATTACATGTTAATTAACGTCAAGTATGCAATAAAGGTTGGATTTTTACAAGTTTTATGGGATTTACATTAAGGCCGAAACCCTAGTTCGAATATTGCAATTGAAAGTCGATTTTTGGTTGTTTGTTGATGTTATTATGTTAGTTAGGTTAGATTGATGCTAGTTAACGTCGATTATGCAAGAAAGCTATGATTTTGGTACATTGTTCATAGGTTACTAATAATAGTAACTTTATTTTGCATGAATTGATGATTGGTTGATGTATGAATGTTATGGATGTGTTTGTGATGATGATTAGATGCTAGATTGTTGATATGATGTTAGGAATTCAAGAATGCATGTTGTAGTTCATACCTTACTAAAGATAGTAACTTTTGGTATGAAAGTTGATGAATCATGATGATTAGGTGTTGTTGATCATGTTTAGATGTTGTCATGGACTTGAATTGGTATATAATTGATGAATTCATGAATGTAGTGTGAGTTTGATGAATTTGGGATGAACTTTCCCAAAGGGAAACTTTAATTGTGCAAATCCTTGAATTGGATGATTTGAGCATGTTTGGGATATTAGGATCATGCTAGTGTGTTCATGGATGGGTTCTAAGGTGACTAAATGTGTTGTTTATGTTGTATGAATGTTGATTTGGGTTTGTTATCTGTTTGGCCTGTTGTGATTTGCATGATTGTATGATATCTAGTTATATGATGATCTAGGTAGTACATGTGGTGGTGATGTGCTATATGTAATCAAGTTGTATGTTGATCATGTATGATATGCTGTTGTGTTAGTATTAAAATTATCACCTATAATGTCACCAACGGGTCCAACGGGTCAACTGGGTCAAATGTGTCTTGTATTCTTAAACCTTGAGTTCCTTGGTTTGTAGAGCACTTAGGGTTTCGTGTTGTTTTTGTGCACACGTACTTATGTACTCTTGTATTCTAGGTGACCTTTGAAGGTTGTCTTTCCTTCTTTCTTTCAATTAAACTCTAAGTTAATTCTTGCGCATACCAGGTGAGTTCTTGCCCCACTCTTTTTACATAATCTCTTTTGGGGGAGATGGCATACTGTTTACAAACGCTTTATTTATGAGTGTGTATAATATTGATATAGTGTTGTTTACCATGGAAAGTCCTCACACTTTCGGATTGTTAATATTGACTAGCGGGGAAATTTTGGGTAGTACTACTGGGTCTGACGAGCCCCACCTGTGCGACTCGAGGTCAAACGGGTGCAATTTTGTCCTATCACATATTCGTCACGACCTGGTAAGTCGTGACGGGAGGCAACAAACGTATCACAGTCAGCTTCAATCGCGAGATCACTATGATTAATATTTTTATGTTAATAGACTAGCTATCTATTGCAATACACTACTTATGCTCTGAAAACTATTGATTGGTTTATATTTTAACGCAAACTCTTGAACTCACCAACCATGTGTTGACTTGTTTAGTATGCTATTCTCAGGTTAAGGTTGCCAGTTGCCTAGGAGCACGCACGTCAGCATTGTTGAGTTGTCTACATTTGCATTGTTTACAAATTGGGATTATTTTCATTTTATACATTTGTGTTTGGGCGCGTTTGTTTTGCGCATTCTCGTTACATATTACTTGTTTTGGTTTTTCCAGTTTTAAAAACGCTTCCGCAGTATTTTAAACGTTAACTCTGGTTTTGTTTATTTATCATATAGAGTCGTTCTTGGTAACTAATGACTGAGATCCTGGTATGTCACGCGCCTCGCGGTAAAACCCCGCTCGCGGATTTTGAGGGTGTGACAGATTGGTATCAGAGCCATTGGTTATAGGGAACTAGGTTGCATACACACACTAGACTATAACCGCACAGTTGTTAGTTACTTATCGTTTACTCTCCTTACTGTATACTCATTGGCATACGCAACACGTACTTCGCAGCATGGCATCGTCGTCCAGGAATTTAGGCAAGAGACCTGCACGATCTGAATCACCTCCTACATCTCCCGTACCTGATAGGGGATCTAACTGGCCACGACATCCTTATCCTCGCGGCGAGATAGACTGGGATCAGCCTTTCGTACCTCCTGAGCTCGATCCTCCGCGTAACTGGGATTTCTACCCCACTTACATTAACCGTATGGCTTATAGAGAACGCGTACCACCTGTAGCACCTACACGACCTAGGACTAGGTCATCAACCGCCTCTACTTTGCCTACACTTCCTACCTTGAGCATCCCTCTGGAGCAGGCATTTGCAGCCCTAGTAGCCACACTGGACACAGAGCGACAGGATTAGAGGACTCACTGACGAGAACTCTGCGATACGATCTGAGATGCGTCAGCTGCGTTACCAGTAGATACGCTTCAGGAGCGACTTTCGATGGCCATTGGTGGACATCATACTCTGGCAGGTAACGTGGTAGCACTTGGTGAGCGCATGGATGCACAGGATCACCATAAATGGAGATTGATAATAGGTTCGTTGGTTTAGAGGCACAGCTAGCAGCACTTCAGATTGCTGAAGCTCCTGCACCTTTGGTGGACCCTGATGAGGAAGACCCAGAAGAAAACCCGAGGAAGCCCCCGAAGAAGAACCAGTAGAGATGGATGAGGACAGTGATGGATCTGATATACTGGACTGATCCTACTTTTAAATGACTTAGACTATGTAGTGTTTCTTTTCTTTGAAACCTATGTGGGAAGGGTTGTTTCCCACCCAACTGACAAACTTAAATTTTGACATTGATGGAATATTTTGTGACTCAATTACAATTTATTTATCTTTGATTATTATTTCTGTTATAAACGTTGTGGTTGTGGTAATTCGTTATTTCTTATTGTTTACTGTACTTTGATGAGATTAATGTGTTGGATGTTACTCATTATTGTAATTGTGAATTTTAAAGTGAAATATGGACGCACGTGGAAGAGGACGTGGGCGTGGTCGTGGACGTGGCGCCGGAGGCCGTGGAGCCGGAGCCATAAACATGACGCCTGCGGAATGGCGGCATTGATTAATGAACACGTTCAGGCGGCAGTGGCTGCTGCCCAACCTGGACAACCAGCAGGTAAATGATAGCAAGAGGTTAAACTGATTATCCTAGTTATTTGTCTAGGATATCTGACTAATGTTGGGATTGTCAAAACAGGACCACCACCATGTACCTACAAGTCCTTCATGGACTGTAAACCTCATACCTACAGCGGGACGAAGGGGCTGTAGGGCTTGTAAGGTGGTTTGAGAAGACGAGTCGGTTTTTTGCGAAATGCAACTGCCCGCCTGCTGATCAGGTGAAGTATGCCACAGGGACGTTGGAAGGCGCAGCACTCTCTTGGTGGAATGCCCAGGTACAAATGTTGGGTCAGCCATGGCCAATGAACTACCTTGGGATGAATTCAAAGAAATCATGACTGAAGAATATTGCCCCCGGAATGAAGTGCAGAAACTGGAGATTGAGTTCTGGCAACTCAAAATGCAAGGCTCAGAAATTGAAGCCTACACAACTCGTACTCATGAGTTAGCCACTTTATGCCAGGGATGGTGAATGAAATGCACAAGAGGGTGGAGCATTATATACGGGGATTGGTGCCTGAAATTCAAAGTATGGTAACTGCTTCTAACCCCACTACCATACAACAAGCTATCCGAACAGCCCACAGGCTGACTGACCAGGCAGTTGAGCAAGGTCGGTTACCTAACGGGGTGCAGTGGCAAGCGTGCCCGACCAGAAACGCAAGTGGGATGGTTCAAGCAACAAGGGATCGTCATCCAGTAGCCAATCTCAACCTCAACAACAGCAGCCAAGTCAGCAACAGCAACGGAAGTTCGATAACAACCGAAGCTTCAACCAGGCGCACTCAAATCAGGACCCGCGGGTATGGTGGAAGACTGCCGAAGTGCAACCGGTGTAACTACCACCATGTGGGTCGGTGTGATAACTTCAAGTGTCAACGTGTGGGAAGATTGGTCACGCAGCCAAAGACTGTCGGGGTGAACTGATGAAAGCCACAACAATCACAAGAAACTCCGAAGGGTTGTTTTGAATGCGGGAAAGAAGGCCATTACAAACGCAACTGTCCCCAACTTAAGAGGAATGGTAATGGTAACAACAACAATGGGAACAACAACAATAATAACAATGGCAATACAATAACAACAACAATGGTAATGGCAACACCAATGGAGGCAATAACAACATGGAGCCAAGGAAGAGCCTTCGTCATTGGCTCAGTGAGGCTCTAAACGATCCTACAACAGTAACTGGTAAATTTTTCGGTTAATGGTTGTTTTGCTACTGTATTATTCGATACCGAGCCGATAGAAGTTTCGTGTCCACTAGGTTCTGTAGTCTTTTAAGTGATATGCCCTCAACCTTAGAATCTAAATACACCGTAGAGTTAGCTGACGGTACACAGATTCACGTAACGCATATTCTTAGAGACTGCAAGATAGAGCTTGCTGGTCATACGTTCACCATAGATCTCATGCCTGTTACGTTAGAAGCTTTGATGTGGTAGTAGGCATGGATTGGCTTTCCGATAAGCAAGCGGAAGTCATATGCCACGAGAAGATCATACGATTCCCCTTGGTGAAGAAGTCCTTACGCAGAGGTGATAGGAGTGGTGCGGTGATAGGCATCATTCGTTGTATGAAAGCACAAAAGTTGTTACGAAAGGGTCGACTC
>JACCIY010000995.1:22500-46297 GCA_025506505.1 Flaveria sonorensis | reverse complement strand
TACACAAAGTTAGGAGATATTCATAACAAACACAGTGGTTTTAACAAACAAATGTATTAAGGAGGCACAGTGTTCAAACTTTACTAAATAATCAACCCTCATTTCCATTCTTAGTCACAATGCCATAAGCCACATACTAATGTAGTATTTCATGAATAGATGTTCTAAAACATAAAGTTTTCCAATAAATGTGATTATAACACCCACTAATTCATCATTTTATCATGTTCAAACAAGCATACAAAATCATTGAAGAAATTTTGTAGCTTTGTAATAAATATTAACCTAATCATCACCAAAAGTTACATGTAAAATGTTAAAGTATGCTAAGTTTCGTCTAATCTAAGTGATAAAGAGTGTTTAGCCCATAAGACTTACAAAAACCACAACCAAACTCATAACAATGGAAGAAAACATGATAGATTTAGAGATTTTCAAACCAAAGATGAGTAGAGGTGGGTTGTGTGGAGTTGAATCTTCCTTTGAAATGCTTGATCTTCAACCTAGCTTGAACTCATGAGAAACTTCCTTCAAAGTCACCACAAGAATGGAGAAAACCTAGGGGTTTTGCTTTTTAAAATTCATCTCCCCCGAAATCAAGAAGGAAATGGCTTAAAATGGGGTCCTAATGTGTGTTATGGCCATGACAGAATCAGTCATGAATAATGCGCTGGAAAACGGGGACCTGGTGCTTGTATGGTCATGACAGAATCAGTCATGACCATAACATCATCTAAACATCCAAAATCTTCATGCTTTCTGTCTTTTATTTTTAAAATCATCAAGCAATCATCCAAAACTATAAAATCCAAATTAATCACAATTAAGTATTGATAATGATGAATTTGTAACAAAAACACTTAAAATAGGGAAAGATATGCATATTAACATGTATATTTATTCACATATCTAACATCCCACACTTAAGCTTTGTTTGCCCTCAAGCAAAATCTCAAACGATCTAACAAGATTCCTATTGGCATTAAAAACATAGATCAGTAGTACACAAACAAAATAAAGATCCAAATACATAAAAAGACTTTCAAGAAATTTAACATTTAAAAAGAAAACAATTAGTCAACCAGTTTTCAATATATGAGAATATCAAATAAACTTGACAATGTATATAAAAAATCATATTATGCCTTAACTTGCCACTCTCATAATGATTGGCTCGACACTCGACTATATATATGACATGTTACGTGAACCACTCGAAGCCTACAATGAAGCAACATTATCATAAGCTTGGTTTAAGATCAAATTCTCCATCAAATAACAAAAAATATTTGCATAAATCAGAGGTCTATAAAGATTGTAATAGGGCTAGGATGAAGGTATGGATTTTGGTAATAAAGTGGCTAAAATGTCAAAAATCCGAAATCGCTAGATGCTACTTGCGAATAACTACAAACATAAAGAGAATACACAAACTAACATAAACGAATACAAATTTACATCTAATGAGCTACCATAAAGGTTTTCCGTTATAACATACAAAATTGCTCATTTGTAGTTGATTTTTCTTCAAAAACAAACCAAGAAAATAATGCAATAATCTTTTCTTTTCTTTTCTTATTATCTTTTTCTTTCTTTCGGTAATATACATAGACTATACTAATAGAACAATAAACACAATTGTTCTAAATATAATTATAACTAGATAACACAAGTTGAACAACTAACAAAATATGGAATTTAACCAAGGATTAAAAGGAAAAAGGCTATTTGATTAATTAGGTTATGGATGATGGTAAAACAATAACACAAGGGTTGGGCTAAACAAGGGCAAATAAGGGCGATGATCGGTAGGGGAAGAGAAAGAAAACGGGGTACACAAGATGGGTTTTCCTTATGCCCAATCATTTTCATGCAACAACTTAGTTCATGATCTTGAAATGAATCACTTAAGCAAGTTATATAATAAATGCAACATATGGGTCAATCCATAATTAATAAAAACATGAGCATATGATATATAATGAAGAGAAAATTCTCCAAACGCATAAAAATTAACTCGCAGAGAACATACGTGGTGGGAAATAGGTGTAAAGGTAGGCATAAACATATTTCACTCTACATGTCAAATTATCAAGATATTTTCAACCGATTTATTACATTCTCGTTGGATTCTATTTAATTTGTAATACCAAAAGTAACATATGCCTAAGGATCTAAGATTTAAGCAATATGGATACCACAAAAAACTTTGCCAGATAGATAGTAGTTATTAGATGCAAAAGCATCTAGAAATGATGTTTTTGATGAAATCATACAAATATCCTAACATCCCCACACTAGAATGACACACTGTCCTCAATGTGTCAAAATATGCAAATGCAATGCAATTAGATGCAATGAGCATGCAAGTGGAAATGAAAAAGAAAACAAAAACTCCCTTGATAAAAAATCCTTGACGCGTACGATCACATTTTAAATAAGCTAAAAGCAACCTTGTGATTCATGTAACCAAGAGTCCAAGATTATCTAACAAACATATTCAGAAGAAAAAAAATGGGTATCAACAAAATGGAATCAAAGCACAAAAGACATTCATAGGAAAAACTATTAGAAACAAAGATGAAACATAGTTTTCATGAATTTGTACAATAAATACATAAAAAGGTACAACTCAAATCAAAAGCTCATAAAACATAATTAGAGGCATTAGAATAGCCCTCTATGAGATCATCCCCAGAAGGCTGTGGTGGGAAAGGGCATGGCTCTCGACTGACATGACGAGCAGCCTGTTGCAGCTCCTTAACAATCCACTGAATGGAAGCCGAAATCTGAGAAACAGACTGAACAAGCATCTATTGGGTCTGAGCAGGCTAATCGATGCGCGCGCCAGGTCGATAGCTGGTTGAGGGGCTGACACTTCTCTCTAACGGCTATTGCAGATGCTTCCCTGCCACCTAATGTGTAGGCTGCCATAGATTTCCTTTTCACCCGTGACCTTCCATTCTTCATCACCAAACCATGTAGCAAAACTCTTATTTTCTAACATGGAATGCTAATGAGTACCGTAGGAAATAGTGGAGTCAGGCCTGAAACAACATCATCAGTCATAAAATTAAAAGATAAAGCTCACTGTGTAATGAAAGAACCACCACAGATATGACTGACAGGCTTTGTCCCGATGCATGATGAGAAGAACTGTGCCATAGCATAAGCCAGATTGCAAGGCATTTGCTTGATTAACGCATATAAAAAGAATAAATCCTTACGGGACACCACACCCATACTCCTCTTCCTACCACAGATCGTATGTGCAACCGTGCGGTGAAAATAATGATGAAGGGGATCTCGCAGTGGGTACTCATGAATTTCTTAGGGCAATGATCTCCCTTGCCAATTTCATGCCAAAATACAGCGAGAGTCCCCTGATCAACCTTCTTTAAACTTTGAAGAAATGGTGCTCTTTTCAGCTCAGGTTTTGTATAAATACCAAGCGCGCCCCCAAGCTAAGCGAGAGATAGTTTGCGCTCCTCCACACCCAGTCTGAATGAAATGGAATTCTTATCTATAAATCAGGGACTGGGTCGGCAAATCGATAAGTAGCACAGAATTCAACACAAGCTCTTGATACCGAGGATGACGAATCGAGAAGAAACGTTGCCATAGTTTCGAGAGCATAGTGTCAACACGAGCCTTTTCCCCGAGACTTCAAGGTGGACATACAAATCGTGTGTGATGGCTCAAAGTTCCTTAAGCGAATGGCTTTATAATGTTTAGCTCTCTCGCTACCTTGCTCAAATCGAAGACACCTATGAAGCTCGTCAGTCGACATTACCTACAATTGAACGTTAATGATTATTAATGACATGAAAAGAGAAGATTAGACCACATTGCATGATTCTACATATATATATACACACACATATATATTATATAAAAATTTCATAACATTTTTATCGAAAGGATGAGTGCTATTTATCAAATATGTCACTACGCATATGTGATAGCTTGAAAGCAATAAATGAGTACAATTTGGACCACTTGGTCAACACCAGGCTAGATATGATAAAAGTTTCCCAAATGTGACAGAAATTATGAAGACTCACCGAAGGATTATACCTTGACTTTCAACTCGTTGATTTCCATGACCAATAAGAGCGTAGAACCATGCTCAACAGAATTAGTTCATAGAATTCAATTTTGAAAATCAAGATGTAAAACACCCACAGAAACTGAAAGATGACCATTCGAGAGATGTACAAAAGCCAAGAGAAAAGAAGGTGAGTGTTACAAGCATACTTGCAATGGGTGATTTGAATAAAACTAGAGATGAATTGACAAGAACAAGAGAAGGGGAGGTCGATGGGGGTAGGGTTCGATGGGTTGCTATGGTGGTCGGCGATGGTGACTGGAATGGTCGCGGGTCGCAGCAGATAGAGGCGACGGTTGTGGTTGTGAAGGAAGGGGAAGGTGGTGGTCGCAGCAGAAGGGAGGTCGACGGGGGAAAGGTGCGGCGGCTGAGGCGCCGGCTGTGGTGGTCGCAACAGAAGGGAGGCCGACAGGGGAAAGGTGTCGCGGGTGTTTGAGATGGGCGGTAGTGGTGGTGCGGCCGGGTTTGGTCGCTGGCCGGTGGCTGGGTTAGAGATGGTGTGGAAGGTTGCAGGAGGCCATGGTTCAATATGGGGATGGGAGGTGGAGATGGGGGAACGATGGAGATGGAGTAGATCTTGGGTTTGATTTTTTTTTTTTTTTTTAATTTTTTTAAAGTTTGCCCTGAATGTTTGAACAAGTCATATGGCGACGACAATAATGGTCACAATCGTAACAGAAGGTTCTCAAAACTTTCACCGTGCAAAAATCAAGTTCATAATCCATTGAGTCATGATCATAACAAATGCACTTATAAAAATTTAAAATTAGTAAAAAATATATCTTATCATTCAAATTTTTTTTATTATCATTATTATTGACTATATATATATATTACACATGTTGAATAAATAAAATACTAATATAATAAAAATTAATAATTATAAAATGATATTTTAAAATATGATATGACTGAAATTACATATGAGAGATAACTATAAATAATAAAACAGTGATATCAATTTTAAAATTTTTTTTTAAAAATTTTTTTCAAAAAATAAACATTTTGTTCTAAAACAAACCGTATAAAAATGTAATTTTTAAAAATTTTCTTATTATAACTCCAAAATTTGATTATTTTTGGTTTTAAAAAAATTAACTTTTTAAAAATACCAATTTCAAAATATTTATATTTTAAAAAAGTTTTATGCTTTAGAAAAATTTATTATTTTATAAAAAAATTATTTATTTTGAAATAACATTAACGAATAGATTTCTTTCTTAATTTATTAAATCTAAAAAAATATTAAATAATATTATTAATAATTTCATTATATATATTACAGGACCGGTTAATGGTTCAACACAGTTCTATAGTTGGAGATAACACACTTACTAGATCAAATAGGGAAGCAGGTAAATAATCAATAAACAAACAAGTAAGAACACTCAAGAACATAAAGATTGGTTCTTAAAAATGATGTATATTACTCTCAAGTATTTTACAAGTGTTACAAAGCTTAGTCCTAAAGACTGATATATGAGATACTTTATACTACATCCTACAGTCTGCCATACTTTGAAGGCCATCTGGATACTAATCTAGACAATAAGATCAATGTAGAGTCAAATGGCAGATTGCCTTTTGACATGTGACTATGACATACCATAGCTCACATCCTATTGTATTACAGTAAGGATAAAAGTACTAAAGTAGGAAGTTATAGATAAAAGGCCATGATGTACAGTTGACAAAAGTAAAAAGGTAATCACCAACTTATATAAGTTGGTGCGTCTTTAGAGCTGACAGCAGAAAGGTCTTCTACTTTTGTCAAAACTGTGTCAGTAGACACATGTCTTCTTTATTTTTCAGAAGAGTTTAGTCTTTAAGATTCGAAAGACTTTGTCTTCAAGCTTCGAAAGACTTCACTTTTGGCTTCGGATGATTTCTATCTTTGGCTTCGGAAGATTTGACACCTCGTTATTTTTCTTTGTACATTATCAAATCTTCCGAAGTACTTCCTTGTACTTCATTACATACTGAGAGATCATTGGTTAGCATCAGCCTTTAAGATAAACCTCTTGATCTTATAAACTCCCCCTAGGCAGGCTGCCAGAACTTGAAGATTACTATGAATGTTGATCATTCATTTGTTTACAGCCATCATCAGAATCAGAGTCATTCCTCTCTTCATCAGCTGGTCTAGATTTTTCAGGTTTTCATAGTATCTCCTCATGTCCAAGAGATTATGCTCAGGCAGGTTAAGTATGTTCTGCCAGAAGTATACTTGTTGACCTCCTTGATCTCTTGTGACATACCATATGTCTGGGTTTGGAGAGTACACCCAAGACATGATGGGTCTCTCAGAAGCTAGAGGCTCTAGAGATACGGGGGTCTCTCAGAAGCTAGAGGCTCTAGAGATACGGGAGTTGGTTGATCAGCCTTTTTTGATTCACTCTCAGGATGTTCTGACTCATCCTGAGGTGTAGAGGTGGATGCCTTAGACTTCTTCTTCTTCTTCTTTGACTTCAAGTCTCTTCTAATGGCCATCCTTTTCCTCTTTCTATACTTTAACTGAGAAGGTTGGTATTGATCACCTTGTCTTTCTTTTTCCATCTCAGTTTGGTCCTTCCCCTTCACATGTTCAGAAGAAGGTTCAAGACCTTGCTATGGGTCAGAAGATGAAGCTGGCTATGGATTAAAAGTAGGTCTTGGTTCTGTTGTTTGGTTGGGTTCAACGTTGAACTTAGCTTCAGGTGTAGCTTCACTGGTGGAGAATGCAAGTCTTGAAGCTCACCCCTCTTGATCTTCTACTTGATCACCCTGATGTGCTCATCCATTTTGGATAGAGATATGGGACCAAGCCTCCTTCCAGAGAACCCATACAACTTCAAGAAACTCACTATCTTTTGTTTATCTTCAGACTTTTTCTTATTGACTTTGATGGTTGCCCTTGATTTTTGAGCTTCCTCCCTCATCTTTTTCTTAGAAGCTTTTCTTTCTTTAACGGCTTCTTGTTCCAGTTGCTTAAGATACTCAAACTCTATATAGTTATAAGATAGAGAGAGTAAAGCTTCTGCCTGGTAGAAACCTATGGCACTCAAGTAGTTGATCATGTTTTGTCTTTCTTGCTCTTTGTCTACTTGAGTTTCTTCTTTTACAGCCATGATTTCTACCTCATACATCTCTTGAACTGGGAAGAGGACAGGAGCTTGATATAACTTTCTTTTCTTTCTTTCTTCTTTGATTTTGAGAAGCAAAGCAGCATCCTCAGCCTCATTCCTCTCTCTAGACACCTTTTTGTCTACAAGTTCATTCAATTCATCAAAGGGAAAATATATTAGATCATCTACATTATAGTTCCTAGTTCCTAGTTCCCAGTTAGTTTAATCTGGCTACCCTTAACTCATCTTCTTGAGTGTTTGGCCTTTGGGCAGCCTTGATTGCAGCCTGCATGAAGCTAGGAGTCTCTCTCTCTCTTTCTTTCTTCCCTTGCCTTCTGTTTCCTCTCCCTTTCTCCTCCTTAATCTTTTCTGAAGTTAGAACTTTCTTTCCTTTGTCAATCACTAGCCTATGTGAGTCAAGGAGGAGAGAGCTTTAGCCTTTATAAACTTGTTCTTCATTTGAGCTCTAGCCAGGGAGAGGCTATGAGACACCTTCACCAACTGGTGTCTTACTTAGAGGGGATGGTACTGAAGGAGTAGGAGTCTCAAGGTTCACAGGGTCCATAACTAGGCATTCAACTGAGGTTTTCCCTTCGAAGCTAATCTTAGGGTCCAACTCAGTATCTAGTTGACCAACTGTTTTTCCTGCTAGCCTTTGTCTATACATGCTTGTTCTTCTTTTGAACTCCTCAAACACCCTCCTTTGAATCCTCTATGCCAACCTATCAGCATGTCTGTTTTGACTTGGGTTGAGAAATGGTAGGTTGGTAGAGGGAAGCTTTCATAGAATCCTAGGTTATAGATGTTGAAGACTTCTTGTTGACCCGGGAATCTAGAAAGCACCAAGGCCCTTCTATCAATGTCATACCCCCATCCTATGATTGGATCATCAGTAGGATTGGTTGAGGTGACATGGACCTTGGTATAAAACCCTAGTCAAATATGCTTCAAAGGATGACATCCATATTGATGTGGGCCAGCGGAGGTTGTTGAGTCTGGACAGTTGCAAGTGAGGGTGGTAAATCCTCAATGTCCATTCTCTAGGCAATGCTTCCATGTTCTATGATTATAGTGACTTTCTCCCCCTTTTTGGTACATCACTTACTTGCACAAGTGAGCTGGAGGTTAGGTTCACTACATCCACAGGTTCTTATGGACATGGTTGAGCATGCCAGGCAGGCCTCTCAGCTAGCTTTCCCTTAAGATCGGTGATCTTAAGTTTCTGATTAAGCACCTTTCTTTGTAAGGTCGCCACCTGAGATTCCAGGTAACTAGCCTTTGAAACAAGATATGTGCAGGTATCCATCAATTTTTACACCTTTTATTTAATGCTCCCCTCATCTTCATCATGTAGAATCATGGAAGGATGAGAGTACATAACCAAAGTCATCCCTCTCACCATCAAATATTTGTTCTTGGTCTTTGGATTTCCTCTGCTCTATGATAGCTTTATAAGAAGTTTCAATAGTCTGGGTTGCCGTGGTTGAGGTCTGATTTATGTAATCGCTTGTAAAAGTGAGAGCCTCTTCCATATGTATCTCTTGATCATGTTCAGAGAGGTCCACCTCAATAGTGGGTGGATGATGTGGGCTAGACATGGGGGTGTCAGGAGCACTCATCTCTCTTTGAGTAGAGGAGGATTAAAGAGATTCATGGTACTCATTGAATCCCATGTCTTCATCATCATAGAATTCAAGTTTAGAAATTGCTTGGTTAATATCTAAAGGCTGGGGATAGTAGCTTTCCCCTTAAAATGCTGATCATTTGAGTGTTGAGACTAAAGATGATGGCTTAAGGCTGGGGTTGTGAGCTTATCAGGCTGAGTATGAGGAACCTCAACATTTATAGTTTAAGGAATGGGAGAGGTTTGCTCCTCAGGAGAAGTGGGAGCTCTTGTTTCCACTTACTCTCACATGGAAGAGTATAGGGGGCCTTCTTAATATGAATTGACAAAGCAGTGGTTCATTTGGATTTTCTTGTGTAGATGATGGTGATTTGAGGCTGTGTAGGTTGTGGTGAAGAAGGCGTAGGTTCAACATTGGCTGGGTTGCCAAGTCTTCACCTTGAGCAGGTTGCTCTAACATTTTTGGGACAAGGGCTGTCTCTACCCTGAAAAAACCAACAATCGTTTTCCTTATTATTTTTAAGATGCCGGGGTTCATCTGTCCCAGCTTTAGAATATTACATGTTTCCCTTAACTGTGAGCCCAGTTCACAATTGAGAATGTGCTGAACATATCTAGGGAACATGTAATATTAAAGGGAGTCTAAGTTGGCAAGTAAATATGTATATACAAATTGAGAGTACCTTAACTTGATACCATGGACCATTCCATGGACTATGTAGGAAAGGTATTCTGGAACTTGGTTCCATCCTCCATGTTTGTTGGATAGTGAGTGAATGACCACATGGAGGAGATATTTCCATTGAGAAGAGACCTTTCCTTTCCTAAAGGTTCTTACTAAGTAGTCACATTCATAGCCCATCTATTGGAATGATCCATTGACTGCCGCCTTGGTGAAGGACAGCTTACCATCTTCATCATCCAACTGCTGGTGTTGGTTTATAGTTGCTGGAGTGATGAAAATTGTCCTCCCCTGCACTGATGCAGAGAGTGCCTTCTCACCGTCCATGATGACTTCTTGACACGTCCTCTAGAACTCCAAAAGTTGATCTTCATATAGTGGAGGGTCAATGGTAAGGGGAGCATGATAGGAAGAGTTATAAAAAAGCTACAAATCTCTGAAAAGCCAGGGTCCTTTTCAGCATATAAAAGAGCAACTTGGTTGTGTTGCCTGTGTAGATGCATGACGAATGCTGGCTGGTTTTGGGGTTCAGGGTTGGCCATTTATGAAGCTTTTGGAAGAGAGATTGGAAAAGCAACGAGGGTTTGTAGATAATTTAGGGCTTGAAAGTTGCAGATGAAGAAGAAAAAGAGAGAGTGAGACTGTTGGAAAGGCTATTTATATGCTTATATTTGAGACAAAGTTATTGCAAAAGATCAACTTTGAAATCCGGATGTCAGTCCCACCTCTGAAAAAGTGCACAAAAGGTAGTTATCTTGGAAGTTTAAAATCTTTCAAAGGTAATTTGTCTTTGGAAGCTTAAAGAAAGTTTCCGAAGCTAAATTGACTTCTAAAGATATTCTGTAGTTTGAGAAGAAGTGCTTCAGAAGAAAATGTACTTAGAGTAATTTTGCTTCCGAGACAGATTTGGTTTCGGAAGATACTAAGCTTCAGAAGTTATTCTTAAGGAGAAAATAAAAATTCTAATACTTAATTGCTTTCAGAAGAAAATTGTCCTTCAAAACATATAAGTACTTAGAAGCAGATTTTAGTTTCGAAAGATATATTAGAATTTATTTTAAAGTTAAATCCCTTAGCAAGTAGTTATTAGTTTTGAATACATAATTTTCTTCCAATTCAAATTAATTTCTTTCGAAAGAAAATCTATCCATATACTTTGAAAAAATTTCTTTCAAGATAAACAGGGCTTGTGTGAGTGATAAATTAGACAATATTAAAGACAAACATGTTTTGAAAAACAATTTTGAAATTAATTTAAAAAAATCCACTCAAATTTAATCTTCCCTATAGCTGATACAAGATATTTAAAACTCTGTTTATCAAATGCTTTTGTGAACAAATCAGCATATTGTTGATTTGTGTTAACTTTGACCAGTTTAATCAATCTTTTTTCAAAATTATCTCCGATCAAATGATACCTGATATTGATGTGCTTGGTCTTTGAGTGCTGCACTGGATTCTCTGTGATTGGGATAGCACTGTTGTTGTCTATGTGGATAGGAGTCTTCTTAAAGTTGAACCCATAATCTAGCATCTGATTCTCAATCCAAAACACTTGAGCACAGTAGATTGCAGCAGCAACGTATTCAGCTTCAGCAGTTGATGCAGATACACATGATTGCTTTTTTGCATTTCCATGAGACTATCCTTCCACCAAAGAACTAACATCCCCTAGATATAGACTTGCCAGTCATATTGCAACCACCATAGTCACTATCTATATGTGCATATAGATTGAAGTCAGAATTCTTTGGATACCATAGTCCCAGCTTGGGAGCTCCTTTGAGATATCTAAGAATCCTCTTGAGAGGAAATAGGTGTGACATCTTAGGGTTGGCTTGATATATATCTTGCATATATACATGTAGCAAACATGATATCAGGCTGCTTTTTGTTAGGTACATAAGAGACCCAATCATAGCCCTGTATTGATGTTCATCCATACACTACCCCTTAAGATCAGGTCCTAGGGAATGATTTCTGGCTACGGGAGTCTTATGTCACGACATGCCAAAATGCAGATCGTAACCCCCTAATTTTCATTGATTAAGGGCACTTTTGAAGCAAACTAGGCTGCTCGAAAGACTCCGGAATAGCCTACATAATTCTATAGCAACATGTTAGCATTGGAAGGCTCTAGAACGTCCCATAAGGCACTAGAAAACGTGGCTCAAAGGGCTTTTATGAAGAACTATCTAGAACAGCCATGAAAGATCACAGAAGACTCTAGAAAGAACTACATAATTCAGCCTTGGAAGCAACCTTGAAAGATCTTGGACAAACTAGAGTGTTCCATGTAAAATATATAGTCTTAGATATTATGTAAAGACATATCTAGATATAGAACAATCTAGAAGGCATGTAACTAGTGTAAATAGGTTAGTAGTGACTCATTTGCACACACCCCAAGTTCTTTGTAACTAAAAGCCTTATACTTGTGTTCTAGTAATACAAACTTAATACTCATGTTTTAATCACACACCATAAGCATCTTACTTGCATACTACAAAACCATCATTCCCTTACAAGACTTCTGCTGCAAAATCCATCCATACGAGATTAAGAAGGCTGACTTAGAACCAATCTAGGGGCCACAAGAGAGCTGAACAAATCAGTCTGTGACAAGTGGCATCAGAGCACGTCGACTCATTAGGATGACATCTAATCTGGAGAAGGTTGTGGTCACAAGCGTTGCCGGAGACGAAACCCGTGGACGGGAGGAGGTTCGTAAAGGTGACAAGAGAACTCGAAGCATGTCCAATGACAAGGTTGCAAGCATGGAAAAAAGAGTTGAAGATGTCGAGATAGCATTGTTTGAATTCAAAAATGAAATAGATGAATTCAAGGCTGAAGTAGATATCTTCAAAACACACACCTATGACTCTTTGCAACATGTTGAGTCGTTAGGCAATGATTTCACAGAAATGAGGAATCATCTTAAACTCGCTCTCTCACTAATGAGAAAAAAGATGGAAGAGACATTTACAAAGGAGTTGGGGCAGCTCAAAGCTAACTTCGAAAGAGAGATCAAAGACTTAAAATCGAACTAAGTGTTTGCAAGCGCCCACTAGCAACCGGAGTTGACAACATAATCAATGCCTCTACAAAGGTAGACATCCCCAACCATTACCATTCATTAGTAATCGAGAGGCGAGGGCTATGGATGACTTTCTTTGGGAGATGGAGTAATACTTTTAGGCTATCAATATTGTCGATGACGCCAAGAAGATAAAGACAGTGACTCTTTACTTAAAGGAGACCGCAACTTTGTGGTGGTGACGAAAGCATATGGAAATTGATAAAGGTACGTGCACCATACAAACTTGGACTGATTTCGTAAAAGAAATCAAGAAACAATTCTACCAGGAAAATGTTGAACACGAAGCAAAGAGGCTTCGTAGTCTAAAGCAAAAGGGTAGCGTCAAGGACTATGTCAAAGATTTCACTACTCCTGTGCTAGAAATTCCCGACTTATCACCAAAGGATTCTCTCATATACTTTATCTATGGCTTACAAACATGGGTAAAAACCCAGCTTGAACGAAGAAATGTTCAAGACTTGTCCTCAACCATCATTGTTGTTGAAAGCTTGATTGACCATAATGAAAGGCAATCACAAAAACCTATTGTTACGGAGGATAACGATGAAAAAGGTGGGGGAGCACGACCCCACAATAATAACCAAAATCAAAATCAAAGAGAATATAATCGATGGCCACCAAGATATGGAAAGGAGGTACAAATAAACAAAGAATGTTTCCTTTGCGATGGACCACACAATGCGCGGGATTTTCCAAAAAAGGCTAGAGTAACAGCCTTGATCAGATCTGATGATGAACCATTAGAACCAGAGGTGGTTCGTCTAGGAACAATGCAACTTCAGCTACCTAATACTTTAAGTATAGTTGAAGGCAAGCCCTTGATGATGTCAAACCAATCAAACCCAACCACAATCAAAGAAAACCCAAAGACCAAATCAAAGGGCCTTCGGTTCGTAAACATGGAGATTAAAGGGTAACGTGTGAAAGCGTTGGTTGACACCGAAGCAAGCCATAATTTCATCTCACCTGAAGAGGCTCGAAGACTTGGCTTTAGGATCACTATGAAAGAAGGATGGATCAAGGCCACCTCAGGGAATGCCAAACCAATAGAAGGAGCAACATGGGGCGTAAAGACAAAGATCGCTAAGTGGACAGGCAAGTTGTACTTTTCAGTCGTTCCACTAGACGACTACGATATCGTGGTAGGAATGGATTTCTTTCGAAAAGCAAAAGCCTACCCAGTAACATTCATAAACACCATGTACATCATCAAAGCGGATCAATAACACACAATTACCTTGGTCTAACACAAAGTGTCAAGGCAAAACCATCTCAACTATTAAACTCATGAGGAATCAAGGCAACATAACGGGGATGTGTGGCATTAGGTGGGGGAGAATGTCATGACTTGCCAAAATGCAGATCGCAACCCCCTAATTTTCATCTATTAAGGGCACTTTTAAAACAAAGAAGGCTTCCTGGAAGACTCCGGACCAGCCCACACAATTCTATAACAATATGTTAGCATTGGAAGGCTCTAGAACATCCAACAAGGCACTAGAAAATGTGGCTAAAAGGGCTGTTATGAAGAGCTACTTAGAACAGCCATGAAAGTTCATGGAAGACTCTAGAAAGACCTACATAATTCAACCTTGGAAGCAACCTTGAAAGATATTGGACAAACTAGAGTATTTCATGTAAAATATCTAGTCTTAGATATTATGTAAAGACAAATCTAGATATAAAACAATCTAGAAGGCATGTAACTAGTATAAATAGGTTAGTAGTGCCTCATTTGCATATACCCCAAGTTCTTTGTAACTAAAACCCTTGCACTTGTGTTCTAGTAATACAAGCTTAATACTTGTGTTGTAATCACACACCACAAGCATCTTACTTGTGTACTACAAAACCATTGTTCCCTTACAAGACTTCTGCTACAAAATCCATCCATACGAGATCAAGAAGGCTGACTTAGAACCAATCTAAGTGCTGCATAAGAGCTAAACAAATCAGTCCGTGACACTTAGCCATCTTACAATCAGTCAGATTAAATCTTGTTAGTATGTCCTGTACATACTTTGACATGTTTATGAAGATGCCATTGTCAACTTGCTTCACTTGAATTCCGAAAACGAAATTGATTTCCCCTATGGCACTCATTTCAAACGAACTCTCATTAGCTTCTCAAACTCTTTGCAGAGTTTTTTATTAGTTAACCAAAGATAATGTGATAAACATAAACTTGAACCAACATCAAGTCATTCCCTGTCCTTTTGATGAAGAATATGCTGTCAATAGTACCACTTTTGTAACCATGTTAAACTAGGTATTGTGACAGTGTCTCATATCACTTCCTTGGTGCTTGATGTAGCGCATAGGGAGGTTTGTCAAGCTTACAGACATAATTTGGATGATCTAGGTTTGCAAGGCCAGGTGGTTGACAGACATACACTTCTTCATCTATCACACCATATAGAAAAGCACACTTTATATCAAAATGGTAGACCTTGAAATTCTTTGATGCAACAAAAGCAAGGAATATTCTTACAGCTTCAAGCCTTGCTATAGGAGCAAAAACATCTCTATAGTCAATCTTTTCCTCTTGAGTGTACCTTTGGACTACCAGTCTTGCCTTGTTCTTGATGACAAGTCCTCTATTATCTTTCTTGTTCCTGAATACCCATTTAGTTCCTATTGGCGTCTTCCTAGGAGAAAGAGGACATATGTTCCAAACACCCTGTCTTTTGAATTGAAGCAGTTTCTCCTTCATTGCTTTAAACCAGCTTCCATCTCTTAAGGCTTCATGTACTTTCTTTGGCTCAATCTGGGATAATAAGCAAGAGTACAGACAAACATTTTGATCATGGGTTTGTCCTCTTGTTCTCACTCTAGTCAAAACATCACCAATGATGTTTATGGTAGGATGTGACTTATAGATTCTTAGCTGAGGAGTCAGAGCAAGTTGATTTGATAGATCCAAAGTTAAGAAATTTAGATCTAGTGATTGACTATCACCTACCACATCAGCATACTATCAAGTGTGACTTGATCCAGAGAGTGTGTAACATCATTGATGTTGCCTTAAGTGGAGTGGCTATAGAATTAAGATATTCTTGATCACTTTCACCATCTCCATCTTCTTCTGCATTAGAGATTGCTTCATTTGAGTTTTGTGCCTCATTGCTGGAATTGGTTTGCACCTCAGATGTATCAGCATGAATTTGTTGTCATATTTGTGCTGACAGGATTTCCACTAGTTGTGCTTGTTACCACTGGTGCTGAAGGGATTCTATCATTTGGTATTCTTAGCATAAATCTTATATCAAGATCTTCTGTAGACATTCTACCTGTTGTTCCTGAAACATCTTTATAAGATTTGTTAAAACAGTTGGTAACTAAATCAAGATCAAATAGCCAATCAAGACCAAAACTTTCACACTGGGACTATGTTCATTGAAAGTCATATTGGCTGACTCTTTAACTACATTTGTTCTGAGATTGTATACTCTATAAGCTTTAGCTTGAGAAGAGTATCCAATGAAATGCCCATCGTCTGCCTTCTTAGCAAACTTGGCTATATGATCTTTGGTATTCAAGATGGTGCATGAACATCCAAATGACCTGAGGAAACCAATAAAGCGTCTCATTTGGTGCCACAGTTCATAAGGTGTCTTACCATAAGTTTTGCTACTAAAACTCTGTTCTGCACATAGCAAGCTGTGTTGACTGCCTCTACCCAGAAGGAGATCAACAATTTAGAGTTAGAGAGCATGGTTCTTGTAGCCTCAATAAGTGTACTATTTCTCCTTTTAGCAACACCATTTTGTTAAGGAGTTATAGGAGCACTATATTGTCTTGAAATACACTTTTCTTCACAAAATGCATCAAGGATTTGGTTATTGAGTTCAGTTTCTTGATCACATCTTATGTCCTTAACCTTGTGATCATATTGATTCTCAATTTTCAGAATGAACGATTTCAAAATTTTAAGGGTCTCATCCTTACTTCTAAGAAAGAAGACCCAAGTATATCTTGTGAAATCATATGTGATCACAAGACAGTATGAAGTTCTTCCTAAACTCATTACACTTATGGGGCCAAAGAGATCCATGTGTAATAAGTGAAGAGAAGTAGTGATGGGGTTCATTTCCTTTGGCCTGTGTGACACTTTGTGTTGCTTTCTTTTCAGGCATGCAACACAATGGTCATCATTTGTAAACTCTTTCTTTGGCATTCAGGTTACCAAATCATTCTCAATCAGTTTTTTCATGTTCTTAAAGTTTTCAACATATTCTTATATGCCAAAGGAAAGACTCATCATCTTTTACTTTAGACAGAAAGCAAGAAACTTCTCAAGAAGGGGATGTTTCTTGCAAATCCATCTTGTACATGTTCTCTTTCCTAGGGGCTGTGAGCAAAATATACTCTTGAGGAATGATCACCCTAGGCTTGAGAAAAATGCATCATGCTCAGTAAAGAGCATGTTATGTCTCTGGTTACAAAATTGTGATACACTCAAAAGATTGTACTCAAGCTCCTTGACAAAGTTTACCTTCTCAATGCTGAGCTTTGCATTTGTGACCCTGCCCCTTCCAGTGATGTAACCTCCTGATTCAACTCCCAAAGCAATTGGCCTTCCATCAGATTTCTCAAAGTTTTAAAGCAAAGAGCCATTGCTAGTCATGTGCCTGGAACCACCACTATCAATGATCCATACATTTTCTTTGGTATTCAGCTGTTCCTGCATAATAAAATAGATCATTAGTTACATTTCAAAACCTAAGCCTTGTTAGTCTTGGGCTTATCAAGATAAACTGAAGATAATTCAACAGTTATTGATCTTATATGCAAGCTAATGGGATCCTAGGCTATTGTTGATGAAGAAACTTCAGTCACATGGCCTTCCTTCATCTTCCACACCATCATTGGAAGATTAGATTTGGCTTTCAAAACTTCAGAAGTTTTTATGACTTCGAAAGTTTTGAAGACTGAACCTTCAAAAGCTTTAGCATCCACTGCAGTAGACTTTAGTGCTTCGGAAGCATTTCTTTCTTCCAAGATGAAACTTGCTTCCAAAGATAGTTTTCCACCTATCTTCTTCTGAGTCACCTTAATGCTTCTGAAGGAAAATGGTTTTCCTTCCAAAGCTGTTTTCTTCCTTTTCTTAGAAGTCTTCTTCTTGTTCATGTGGATGGTACTCTTAGGATTGTAAATGCAATCCTTAGCATAATGAGTTGTACTACCGCACATGATGCATTCTATAATCTTTCTTCTGAAAGTCTTGTCCTGAGGAAAAGGTTCGTTTTGATCCTTATCCAGTTCCTTATTCATCTTCTTAGATGATGCAACATGATTTTGAGGGGGTGAACCTTGCCTTTGGAGTTGGATGGTGCAGCTTGTGCAGCAGTGGTGAACATTGGTTCAACCTTCTTTTTCTCACTAGGATGGTTTAGACTTGAACAAAAACTAGAACTTGTGGTAGTAGAGTCCTTGGTTAAGTCTTCAGTATTTCTCACTTCAAACCCAACAGAGATATAAACTTGTTTTTCCCTGGGCTTGAAGGTGGGCTTGATCTCCTACACTTTGTTTGATCTTCTTCTTGCAGCTCTGATTAAGTTCTTCCTTGCAGACCTGGTCATCCCTGGTCTCTTCTTCTCTTTAGGGATATAGTGACCCTTCTTAGAATGAACCTCTTCACTCATTTCTAGTTCGTCCTTCACTATATCCTACTTATCAGTTTCATCTTCATCTTCCTCTTGGATAGGATCAATAGAAGGCAGATCATCTTCACAAGTTCCATACATGGTTCTCTGACTTATAGTAATGTGTATAGAGGAGCTATTTCATTTGATCCAAGTCCTTGACTATTCTGGTAACAAACTTTTGCATGCAAGGATGAAGATATAATGTTCTTGAAGGTTTCCTCTTCAAGAACACATTTTTCTGCCTTGACTTTACTGATCATAAGCTCAGCCTGGCATTCAGTTAACTTGGTAACAAGATCTTTAATCAGAATCTTATAGTTTGTATGCTCAAGTTTTAGAGTAGAAATGGTTTTTTCTAAGTCTTCTATTTTAAGCTTATAATCATTTTCTGCTGTTTTAAAATAAGCTTTTAAAATATTCAAGGACTCAAGATTAGATCTTACTTCCAAGTTGTAGGACCTGTATATATTAACTTTAACAATGCATTCAGGAGAGCAAAGATGTTCTAATACCTTTGATTCATCATGGTCTGCCATTAGGTTTGGTTTGGGGAGACATCTTCCACTTGAAAGCTCCAATCAAAGCCTCCTTCTTCAACAACAACTATAGCTTGCTGGTTTAGTTGGTTGGGCTTCTCAGTTCTTGGAGCTACCTCGGTGTAGTTTGGCTTAGATTGTGTTTGGCCGCCATTTGTTCTTGGTGCCTTACACTTCCTAGCAAAGTCGCCAATTGGTTATAGTTGTAACACTTTACTTTGCTTTTGTCTAGCCCAAACATTCCACTGGTCATATTGCTTAGAAACTTCCTCCCTG
The DNA here is from genome assembly GCA_025506505.1 of Flaveria sonorensis. NCBI lineage: Eukaryota > Viridiplantae > Streptophyta > Magnoliopsida > Asterales > Asteraceae > Flaveria > Flaveria sonorensis. The sequence continues at coordinate 27,219 of JACCIY010000995.1, read as the reverse complement.
TCCTCTAGTAGGACTTCTTGGCTCTGTGAGTGAGAAGAGCCATCAGCTGGACTATCTCCATGTACTCCAGATCATCTGGATGGATACAGTACAGGTCTTCAAGGGTGAAGAGAAAGTTGCCAGAACTTTCATCTAAAGACACTAAGGCCTGAGAAGAGCTGGGTCCTTAGAATGGACTTCCTTGAGTAAAGCTCTCTCTTGGTGTCTCCGGGAAGGTAATTTAAAGGGCCCTTTTATGAGTTGTCTGGGTAGCAGATGAGGTGATGCTGTGGTTCTCTGCTATCCCTTTCAATAATATGAAGGATTGAACTATGTTGGGTGTAGGATGAGCTAGTAGAAGGATTTTGCATGTTAATCTCCATTTTGTAACCGCTCAGGATACCATACAGCTCAGTGAGAGTGAGGGTAGAAAGGTTCTCAGTTCTCTTGATGGCTACACAATAGTGTGTCTATTATCTTGGAAGAGATAACATGAACTTCCTCACAATATCCCTGTTCTCAGTTTAACTCCAACATCCATTAGAGTGTCTACAATCTTAACATACCTGAAGTATTGTTGAATCCTAGTTTCACCTGCCTTGTTGGTGAAGTTTTCAAACTGCTGCTTCATGATGTCTTTCTTGTTCTCCTTGGCATCCTTAGATCCTTCATACATCAACTTCAGTGCATCCCAGAGTTCTTTTGCACTCTTGCACTTCTTGAAGCCTCTATAGATAGAGTTTGGAAGAGCAGTTTGAAGAGCGATCATTGCTTTCTGGTCAATGTCAATTTTCTTTCAGTCTTCTTTAGAATAATCAGCCACTTTATTAGGTATCATCTGACCTCCAGCAGTTGCTGAAGTAGTATTTGGGATGTGAAGTCTAGAGACTACAGGTCTCTACATCCCGCTATCTTGAGACTTAATGAAGCCTTCCATTCTCATGAACCAAGTGTCAAAGTCATTAGGAGTGATGAGTAGAGACTTAGTCATTGTGTTAGTTTCCATATCAGCTTTAGAAAGAGCTATCGTTTGAGTAAGTAAGTGAATGTGATTCTAAAGAGTGATTCATGATGGAGAGATCTTGCAATCAAGAGCCTGAGATGCTCTGATACCAATTGTAGGACCGGTTAATGGTTTAGCGATAGTTTCACAGTTAGAGATAACATAGTTACTAGATCAAATAGGAAACCAGGCAAAGAAACAATGAACAAACAAGTAAGAACACTCAAGAACACAAAGATTAGTTTTCAAGGATGATGTATATTGCTCTCAAGTATTTTACAAGTGTTACAAAGCTTAGTCCTAAAGACTAACACATGAGATGCTTTATACTACATACACAGCCGACCATACTTTGAAGGCTAGTTGGACATTAATCTAGACAACAAGATCAATGTAAAGTCAAAAGGTAGATTGCCTTTTGACATGTGACTATGACATGCCATAGCTCATATCCTATTCTATTACAATTAGGATAAAAGTACTAAATTAGGAAGTTATAGATAAAAGACCATGATGTACTATCGACAAAAGTAAAAAGGAAATCACCAACTTATATAAGTTGATGAGTTTTCAAAGCTGACAGTGGAAAGGTGTTCTGATTTTATCAAAAGTGTGTCTGCAGACACATGTCTTCTTTATTCTTCGAAAGAGTTCACTCTTTAAGCTTCAGAAGACTTTGTCTTCAAGCTTTGGAAGACTTCACTTTTTGCTTCGGAAGATTTCTGTCTTTGGCTTCGGAATATTTGACACTTAGTTAATTTTCTTTGTAAATTGTCAAATCTTTCGAAGTACTTCCTTGTACTTCGGTGCATGTTGAGAGATCTTTGGTTAGCATCAGCCTCTAAGATAAACATCTTGATCTTACACACACACACACACACACACACATATAATGCGGGCTCCAAACCGTGTGAACAATTCTTAAGAACTTCACGACAACCCTAGCATCATTTGTGGACAAAGCTTGCCTTTCCGCCCACTTTGAGACATAATCTACAACAATTAGAATGTATTTACGTCCTCATGAAGATGGAAATGGTCCCATGAAATCGATTCCCCAAATCTCAATGATGTCGCAAACCTGAATTCCGTTTTGGGGCATCTCATCACGGGATGAGATGTTACCTACTTGTTGGCAACCATTATATGCTTTAACCAACGCGTGTGCATCCTTAAAGATGGTGGGCCAATAGAGTCTAGAGTCGTAAACCTTCTTGGCAGTTTAATTAGCTCCATGGTGCCCTCCAGCGGGGCCTTCATGACAGTCACGAATAATGTTCCTTGCCTTATTTCCATGCACACATCTTCTCACCACCTTATCTGGGCATACATTAAACAGATGCAGGTCTTCCCAAAGTAATGCTTTCGGTAAGTGAAAAACTTCTTTTTCTGTTGACAGGTTATTCCTTTAATATGAACCCCACCCGCAAGGTAGTTAGCAAAATCCGCGAAACAAGGGTGATCATCAATCTTGAACCAATAAAAGAAAGTCATGTCAAAAATTGTCATTTATGTTGAATTCCCTAAGTTTTTCTAAAGACGGGTTCTCACGACGAGAAGATGATCAGCTGCAACATTCTCAGCTCCCTTTTTGTCTTGTATCTATATACAAACTCTTGTAGAAGTTCATCGAATCAATCTTGATTTTGCATCTTGTTTTCTAAAAAGGTACCTGAGAGCTGCATGATTAGTATAAATAATAGTTTTTGATAAGACATGGTAAGAACAAAGTTTATCAAAAAGAAAAAACCATAGCAAGTAATTCTTTTTTGGTGGTTGTCTAGTTCTCTTGAGCATCATTGAGAGTCTAGCTTGCATAGTAGATTGGATGAAAATGCTTTTTCTTTTATTGCCCTAAGACCGCTCCAACTGCATAGTCACTAGCATCACACATTAGTTCAAATGGGAGATTCCATTCTGGGGCTACCATTATGGGTGCATTTATCAACTTCTCCTTCAAAACGTTGAATACAATTAAACATACATCATTAAAAACAAATGACACGTCTTTTACAAGGAGTGAGTCATAGGTCTTGTAATTTTTGAAAAGTCTTTGATAAAACGTCTATAAAAACTAGCATGACTTAAAAAACTTCTTATTGTATTAACTGAATTGGGTGGTGGTAATTTTGAAATGGTTTCCACTTTTACCCTATCTACCTCTAGCCCCACATTGGAAATCTTATGATCTAAGACAATGCCTTCCTTCACCAAGAAGTGGCATTTCCCCCAATTCAAAACAAGATTTGATTCCTCGCATATTGAAAGAATTCTTTCCAGATTACCTAAACAGTGATCAATTGAATTTCCATTTACCGATAAGTCATCCATGAATACTTCCATCGAGTCTTGAATCATGTCATGAAATAGGGCAACCATGTATCTTTGGGATGTGGTTGATGCATTACACAATCCAAATGGCATCCTTCTATACGCGAAAGTGCCATAAGGACATGTGAATATCGTCTTTTCTTGGTAGTCGGGTGCAATTGAAATCTGAAAAAATCCTAAAAAACCATCAAGAAACAATAAAACATATTCCCAGATAAACGTTCTAACATTCGATCAATGAAGGGAAAATGGGCTTTTCTTGTTGCATTATATACATCAATTAAGGTCTCAAGGTAGCTAATAATGGTCGACCTAAGATAAGTGGTACATTTTTGTCTTCATCCATATCAAGAATTACAAAATCAACCGGAAATACAAATTTATCAATCTTAACCAACATGTTTTCTATTATGCCTCTAGGGTACTTCATAGATTGATCGGCAAGTTGAATGCTTATTTGGTTCGGTTTAGGCTCGCCTAAGTCTAGTTTTGCAAATACTGAGTACGACATCAAATTGATGCTAGCACCAAGGTCGGCAAACGTATTACTAACAGATAAGCTACCAATTAAACATGGAATAGTGAAACTCCTTTAACTCCCTTGATTGGTCATCTTCCTAGGTAGCTTGTTTTGTAAAACTGCCGAACATTCTTCATTCAAAGTCACATGAGAAAGCTCCACGGGTGGTTTCTTCTTGTTTGTTAGAATGTCTTTAAGAAACTTGGCATACTTTGGCATCTATGAGAAAGCTTCAACAAATGGTAAGTTAATATGAAATTGTTAGAAAATTTCAATGAATTTACCATATTGTTCTTCTATCTTTTCCTTTTTCAATCTACCGGGATAAGGAATAGTGAGCTTGTATACTCACAATGGTTCTTTGACTTGTTCGGTACTTGATGGGCATTACCTAGTATGTTGCACCTTGTCTTGAACCTCAACTTCCTCCTCAACAATTGGTTTAGAATTGGAAGCTAAGTTATCCAAATGAGTGGTCTTGCCACTTTTAGTTATGAACACTTTCGCCTAAGCTTTTGGATTGGGCTCGGTGTTACTCGGAAGATGTCCTTGTTTTCTTTCGGATAGCTGCTTAGAAATTTCTCCCACTTGAGCTTCTATATTTTGCATTGTGGCTTGATGGTTTCTTAACTCCATCTCGTGTTGTTGATGGCGGGCTTCAAAACTTTGATGGCGACTTTCGGCTGTAGATAGGAATTATGCCATCATATCTTCCAAATTGGATTTCATTTTTGATTGTGAACCACTACTTGATCCTTGATGTTGGAATTATTGATATTGATTTTGATTTTGAGAGCGGAATTGATTATGAGGCTGTTGTTGATATGGTTGATGACATCGTTGTTGATGGCTTTGATATGTTTGCCTTGGTTGAAATCTCAAGGGT
>JACCIY010000995.1:0-17500 GCA_025506505.1 Flaveria sonorensis | reverse complement strand
ATCGATCCGTGGACACGAAAGCTCCTGATACTGAGTCTTTGTCATTATCTAGCCAATAAAAGATGATTTGTGAATAATATGATTAACTAATTTAGCTAATAATTAAACTAGTGGAAGAAAGTAGACGAAGATGAAGATAATCAATCAGAGGAAGATATCACTTAAACTTCGAATCCGCTTAGCAAAACAATGACAACATACATGAACCTATGGTGAGATCATCTTTTACGCATGAAACATGGATGTAAATTACACTCTTGTCAAGGTTATCTAATTATATAAATCTTTGGAAAGCTAGAACGATAAACACATAATAGCCACCTACAGTTATGCCATAAAGACCCAATGATATAATTAAGTCAAATTTAAAGATGATTAGGACTCCTGTCAAGGATACCAAACCCACAAATCTTTGGAAACTTATCTTGATAAATACATGGTAACCACCTCGATTCGCGTAATGTAACAATAGCTATGTAAATCCTTTAATTTATGAATGTCCTAACACAAATACACAAATCATAAATTTATGCATTATCTATGGTTACATATACACAAAGTTAGGAGATATTCATAACAAACACAATGGTTTTCACAAACAAATGTACAAGGATGCACACTTGTTCAACTTTACTAAATATTCAACCTTCATTCACCATTCCTAGTCAAATGGCATAAGCCACACACTAATGTATGCATTTTATGAATAGATGTTCTAAGACATAAAGTTTTCTGACAATATGTTATTATAACACCCACAAGATTCATCCTTTCATCAAGTTCAACAAGCATACATAATCATTTAAGAACATTCATAGCTTTGTAATAAATATCAACCTAATCATCACCAAAAGTTACATGTGAAATGTCAAAGTATGCTAAGCTTTATCTAATTTAAGTGATAAAGAGTGTTTAGCCCATGAGGCTTACAAAACCATAACCAACTCATAATAATAGAAGAAAACATGATAGATCTAGAGATTTTAAAACCAAATATGAGTAGAGGTGGGTTGTGTGGAGTTGAATCTTCCTTTGAAATGCTTGATCTTCTACCTAGCTTGAACTCTTGAGAAACTTCCTTCAAAGTCATCACAATAATGGAGAAAAACTAATGTTTATACTTTAAAATTTGTATACCCTAAAATAAAAAAGGAAAAGGGCTTAAAAGCAGGTCCTGATGTGTGTTATGGCCATGACAAAATCAGTCATGACCATAATGAATAGGAAAAGGAGACCTGCTACTTCGTTATGGTTATGACAGAATTAGTCATGACAATAACATCATCTAAAAATCCAAAATCTTCATGCATTTCTTGTCTTTTTCTTTTGTAATCATAAGCTACCATCCAAAACTACAAAATCCAAATTAATCACAATTAAGTATAGATAAGGATGAATTTGTAACAAAAACAATTAAAAGGGGAAAAGATATGTATTATTAACATGTGTATTTATTCACATATCATTGATCGACATGTGTTGGTTTTGATTTTTGGGTTCTACCGCAAGGATTTTGTTCAAATTTTAATTTTTGGGTTCTACTGATGTTGGGAATGGTCTGCCCGAGACACATATTGAATTGATGTGGCTAGTACGTTATGATCCAAGTCGGGTCATACCCAATAACAAGCTAGACAAACACCAACAATATTTATTTTATGATATGATCATGTACATAAATATTGACACTTGAAGTATTTAGAAATTTGGTTTCTAAATATTTGCACTAGTGTTGTGAATAAATTATATGGATAATTTAATCTAGAGAGACAGTATTTGTATTGTTATTCAAATGGTTGAACAATCAAACAAGTCTTTTTGTCCGTATTTCTTTGTTACTCATTCTCATTTAGTAATGCAGATGTGTTTTTGAGGAAATGCGGATGAATGTTCCTCATCCGCATTTACAAATACGGATGTGCATTTGTGGAAATGCTGAAGAAATTTCTTCATCTGCATTTACTAATGCAGATGAGCATTTAAGGAAATGCTGATGAAAATGATCGTTCGCTTTTACTAATGTGGATGTGCATTTGGGAAATGCTGATGAACTGTTCGTCCGCATTAACAAATGCGGATGTGCATTTGTGGAAATGCTGATGGAATTACTCATTCGCATTTACAAATGCGGATGTACTTTGGGAAATGCGGATGAAATTTCTTCATCCGCATTTACAAATGAGGTTAGAGGTTGTTCATCCACATTTACTAATGGAGATGAATATTAGAGAAATAAGGATGGGTTAAAGGGATGGGTCCCCCCCACTTTTCTCTCTCTCTGAAATTCAGTTTCACAGGACATGCAATATATGATTGCAATCAACCACTCTCTCTGATAACTTACAACACACACAAAGGTGCAAATCGGTGTTCCTGTTGGTGCTCTCTCGATCGGTCAAAGAGAACAGTGAATAGAAACTCGTTCAAGTGAAAATCCTAGCAGCCTGGTGTTTCTTGGAAGCTTGTGATAGACAAGCTCAAGGCCTCCTACTTTAGAAGCTGCCGATCAAAGATCATCTTTCTCTGACCCATTCGAGAGGTAGAATTCTAAACACCATATGGTTGTTTGTAAGCATGTTTTTCATATAACGATCCATTACAGGTTTTTAACAGATATATAAATTGGTTTATATATATTAACTGTAACAAGTTTTTCATCCTAGCTTTCCTACGTTTTTCATTTTATAAGGATAAGATGACTCTGATAAACTTGTGAAAACCCCAACAATGGTATCTGAGCCGGTTATATGGATACACGCTTCAAATGGACTGAATTCTCGGTTTCTTACTATTAATTCACCAACAGACAGAGAATTCTGGTCTATGTTTTCCCTAAATTTTTCAAGATTCTACTTTAAATTCATATTGTAATCTTGAAAAATTTAATCATTTGAATGATTTAGTTGTTTGGACAAGAATCATGATATTCGGCTTGTTTATACATTAACTAAAAATCAGTGGCTCAAGGGGAAAACTCTCGGGTTTTTGCTTACATATTTGGATATGTATTTTGATGTTCATAACCTAGCCGAGACCTTGTGTTTGGTTGTGTTATGATTTGTATTTGATTATTCAAAGGGTTGTAATAATTAAATGTATTTGTTCTTCCTATTGGCTATGTAATTTATTTATTTTATTTGGTATGTAAAATAAATAGATTAGTTGTATTTCACTTTTACTAGAAAATGTATATAGGATATATTTGTAAAAGAAGATGCAACAAGGATGTTTTTCGGTTTGGGCCAATTTTGTGCCCAAAGGGCTTTATAGCTCTTAATGGGATTTAAGCCCAATAACCGAAAAAATATTTTGAAGGCCCAAAGGAGTTTGGTGCAGAAATTTAAGCCTATTTGGAAGCTCAAATCGAATGGGAGAATCACAACACAAAGTGGACACTTGAAGCATTTGGATGTGGGATCAAGTGGGAGTTCACCGACACAAGTGTTACCCTTAGGAAGGACCTAATAACTCACTTGTTTTGGTCAACAAGTGATGTTAAATTAGTTGGCTATGGTTATGAACTTGTAGTTGTATGTGTTGCTTATATGGTTGATTTAATTTATTGCTCATGTGATATTTGGATATGCACTGTTAAACAATTTGAAATCAACAACAAGCTACAAACGGTTCTTTTGAAAACATTAACATGGGTAATAAAATGGTTTTATTAAAGGTTAATGTTTTTGAAATAAAATTGGGTTTTATTAAAATAACCATGGAAATTGGTTTCACTAATGTACCACGCATTTGAATGCATGCAAATGTAAGGTACAAAATGTTTTCATAACTAGAATTAATGGAACAAAATCCCTTTTAAACAAGCTTAACACCATCCTTTTATACAACACTCGAATCACTTGGGAACTATTTGTGGGATAAAGGTCACCTAACCATATTTAGGGAACTTGTGTGTTTGAGGTGGGCTTAGCATATTTGAGAGATAAAGGTCACCTAACCACCTGTATGTGTAAACTTACACAGTGTGTAAGTAGGACGACTTGAGTTGGAAACCATGTGAATAGGGTCACCGAAGCATGGTGTACAATGGTGTTGATGGGATTAAACATGCCGACTAAACATAAAGATATTTAACTGATCCCATAAACTAGAAGTTGCAAAGGGTTGCAATTGTCAAAAGTTGACTACCTTGTTAATTTAAATAATGGGATAAAGGTCACCTAACCATTATTTAAATTTAACGTTGGATTCTATTTTAATTATTAATTGTCTATGAGAATGAAAGGGTATTAATAATTAAAATTTCTTTTTGAAAATACTAAAATTGAACTTTGTTTATATTGTAGTAATGGCCGCAAATAATAACAACGCTACCTCCCCGACCGTCCATAACCTGTCACTACATACTATCCTGGAAAAGGATTGTCTCAACCATAATAATTTCATGGATTGGTTTGAAACTTCAGAATTTTCTCAAGCAAGAAAGAAATCATATGTGTTGGATGATCCTATTCCCGATGAACCCAACCTGATGATGTTGATGCCTACGAGGATTGGGTTAAGCAAACTGAGGATTCTGTGCAAGTTTCTTGCCTCATGTTGGGAACCATGATTCCCGAGCTTCAAAGGATTTTGAACATCACGGGGCATACGACATGATTACCCAGCTGAAGGAAATGTTCCTTCAACAAGCGAGGGTAGAGCGCTTCGAAACGGTTCGAGCGCTTCATGCATGTCGAATGGAAGAAACCCAATCGTGTCATCTTATGTGATGAAGATGAAAAGCCACATTGATCGCCTTGAAAGGCTGAATTGTCCCGTCTCAAAAGAGTTGGCCACGGATTTGATCCTCAATGGTCTAACCAAGAAGTTTGAGACTTTTATCATGAATTGGGACAAGAGCATTGGGAACTTCATGCAATGCTAAAACAGCCGGCGGGGATGGGTAAAAGGGTTTTACCGTTCTCATGATCAATGAGGGTGGCAACAAGAAAGGCATCACCCCGAACCCAAGGCAAATGTTGCCAAAGGCAAGGATACGTCAAAGGAAAGGGTAAGGGAAAGACTAAAGCGGGACCACCAAAACCGAGGCTTAAGAAGCCAAAGGTTACGGAGAACGATCCATGCTTTGAGTGTGGTGAGATAGGACATTGGAAGAGGAACTGTCCAATCTATCTCAAAGAGTTGAGAAACAAGAGGGATGCAAGGCAGACCTCAGGTACAACTTTCATGATCCATATTGAACTTAATGTTATTTCTTCAAACACATGGGTATTAGATACCGGATGTGGAACTCATATTTGCAATTTTTTGCAGGGGTTCAAAAGAAATAAGCATTTTAAGAAGGGGATACTAGTCTCTACATGGGCAACGGAGCAAAGGTTGATGTCGAAGCCCAAGGAGACTATATCTTGAAGCTTCCAAGTGGTTTGGAAGTCATTTTGAAGAATGTTTTGTATGCTCCTAGTTTGACTAGGAATATAATTTGTGTTTCCCTTTTGAAACAATATGGTTATGTATTAAAGTTTGTAAACGATGGTATTTGTGTTTTTTGGATATTTATTTTAAGGCTATGCCTTTTAATGGTATTTATGAATTGGTTCATGATGACTCATCCTTTAATAACTCGTTATACCAATCAAGCACCAAGAAACTTAAAATGGGTTTAAGTGAATTATATCTTTGGCATTGTCGTCTTGGTCACATAAACAAGAATCGCATTCAAACACTTCAAAAAATGGTCTTTTGGAAGCAAATGAAGAGGGTTCATTTGATAAGTGTGAATCTTGTTTACAAGGAAAGATGACCAAGGAACCCTTTAGTGGGACTAACCAAAGGGCAAAAGATTTATTAGGAATCATACATTCGGATGTATGTGGTCCTTTTAAAGCAATGACAAGGAATGGTGAAAGATACTTCATTACCTTCATCGACGATTATAGTCGTTATGGTTATGTGTACTTGTTAAGACACAAAGATGAAGCTTTTGAAACGTTCAAAATCTTCAAGAATGAAGTAGAGAATCAACTCAACAAACAATCAAAGTTCTTCGTTGGATAGAGGAGGTGAATACCTTAGTGATGCCTTTCAAGATCATCTTAGGAGTTGTGGGATTGTCTCACAACTTGCTCCACCCAGAACACCACAGCATAATGGTGTGTCTGAGAGGAGAAACCGAACCCTATTGGATATGGTTCGATCTATGATGGCTAGAAGCACACTACCTCTGTCATTTTGGGGTTTCGCATTGCTCTCCGCGGCCCGTATTCTGAATATGGCCCCAACCAAGAAAGTGGATAAGACACCTTTTGAAATATGGCATGGAAGGGTTCCATCGTTATCATATTTAAAGGTATGGGGTTGTGAAGCTTATGTTAAGCAGAACACCCCAAACAAGTTAGAAAGCCGATCCACTAAGTGTATCTTTGTAGGATATCCCAAAGACTCGATGGGATATTACTTCTACAATCCAACAGAGCAAAAGGTATTTATTGCTCGAAAGGCTGAGTTCTTGGAAACTAAATTCCTTATGGAAGGAACTACCGATAGAACAGTGGAACTTGATGAGGATCGAGAACCACAAGCCGATACATGTTTGGTTGATACTAGCAATCAACAAGAGGTTGTTGATAATGATCAAGTGGTTGATCAATACACACAAAACGTTCGCAGATCTGGTAGAACTAGCTATCCACCCGAAAGATATGGATTTTTCATGAATGGATGCTATGTAGTTGACTCGGATGAACCAACTACGTACCATGATGCAATGTCCAATTGGATTGTGACAAGTGGCTTGAAGCCATGAACGTAGAGATGCAATCCATGTATGACAACCAAGTGTGGGAATTGGTTGTGCCACCGCTTAACTCCAAACCGGTTGGATGTAAGTGGGTTTTCAAGAAGAAACCGATATGCATGGAAACTTGGATACTTATAAAGCAAGACTTGTAGCAAAAGGTTTCACTCAGACTCAAGGGGTTGATTATGATGAGACCTTCTCGCTGTGGCAATGCTAAAGTCAATTAGGATATTATTTGCCATAGCTGCATATTATGACTATGAGATTTGGCAAATGGATGTCAAAACTGCTTTCCTTAATGGACATCTCGAAAGAGAATGTCTATATGGTTCAGCCGAAGGTTTTGTCGATCCAAATATCCTAATAAAGTATGCAAGTTAAAGAAATCAATCTATGGTTTGAAACAAGCATCGAGAAGTTGGAATCAATGTTTTGATGAAAGATCAAGAAATTTGGATTCATCAAGAACGCTGATGAAGCTTGTGTGTATAAGAAGGCTAGTGGGAGCATCATCACATTCTTAGTATTGTATGTTGATGATATACTACTGTTTGGAAATGACATTCCAACCATGGAAGGTGTTAAACCTGGCTTGGAAGTTGTTTTTCCATCAAAGATCTTGGTGAAGCCGCCTATATTTTGGGAATAAAGATCTATAGGGATAGATCAAGGCGGTTGATAGGTTTAAACCAAAGTGCATACATTGATAAAATCTTGAAAAGGTTCAAGATGGAGAACTCTAAGAAAGGTTTGGTACCTATTCAAAGAGGGACAATATTGAGTGCATCTCAATGTCCAAGCTCAAAGGATGAGCAAGAAAGGATGAAGGAAATCCCATATGCATCTGCTATAGGATCCATCATGTATGCAATGATATGCACTAGACCGGACGTGTCATGCGCTTTAAGCATGACAAGCAGATATCAGCAGAATCCAGGAAATAGCCATTGGATGGCTGTTAAGAGTATATTGAAATACCTTAGGAGGACTAAGGATATGTTTCTAATATACGGATCTGGTGAAGAGGAACTCGTTGTAAAGGGTTACACGGATGCGAGTTTCCAAACTGATCGAGATGATTCTCGATCACAATGGGGTATGTCTTCATTATGAATGGAGGGGCAGTGTCCTGGAAGAGTTCAAAGCAGGATGTGGTAGCATTGTCCACTACAGAATCAGAATACATCATCGCTTCATTGGCAGCACAGGAAGCTGCATGGTTAAAGAAATTCATTGCCGATCTAGGGGTATCTCTACCATTCAAGATCCCCTAGAGATCTTTTGTGACAACGAGGGTGCGATTGCTCAAATCAAGGAACCCCGTGCACATCAAAAGACAAGGCACATTGAGCGGAGATTCAACTACATAGGGATGAAGTTGAAAAGGAAAGATATGTATTCGCAAAGTTCACACCGATCAAAATATTGCGGATCCACTCACGAAGCTCCTTGAAAGGCCAAAGCATGAGAGTCATACTTGTGCCTTAGGACTTCGATATTCTAGTGATTGGATTGATCTATTTAGTATTTAAATATCGGAACAATTTTTATTTTGACTCATATATATATATGATTATGATACTATGAGTTATGTTCCATTTTAGCATGTTTAGATCCATGAATATGTTTATTATTCTAAATGTCCGTAGTCGGTCATATTTGTGGGAACAAATATGAAGTAAGACTATTATGAACTTGGATTGGTGGATATTCATAAGGTATGAATATAGAGCAAGAGGTTGCTACCAAGGTTCATAGATATTTGTGGGATACAAATATTGGACTGACCCGCTCTCAAATTTTACTGCATGGAATTATGTAATTGATCATAAGTAAATTTGAGTAAAGGCGAATATCATAGTATCCTCTGACCTGAGATACATATTGGGTTTCGATATTCACCAAATATTATACTTTGATCTAGTTCTTTGCTGTTCTGAAATATGGACAGTACATAAGGCTAGTTTCAGGTGTGATACAAGGTGATTGTGAGAAACGTATGTAGTCAAGATGGGATTTGTTCCTCTTATTCGTTGAGAGTATGATGTCTAAGGCCTGATAAGTTAAATCAACAGGGAATGATCATTTGTGTCTCTGGATTTAACATGACATCTGTAACAAAAGATAAATGATAGATTCACCTAAATCAATTTCAAGTAAGGGACTTGAAAGATGATGTTATTGAATGGCACTTCGTCATGCGTATTAGGGGTAGTAAACCGTTGTTAGGTGGTATTTACTACTTGCATCAATTCTCTATGTATCTTGTGCAAGTGGGAGATTGTTGGAACGGTCTGCCCAAGACACATATTGAATTGATGTGGCTAGTACGTTATGATCCAAGTCGGGTCATACCCAATAACAAGCTAGACAAACACCCACAATATTTATTTTATGATATGATCATGTAAATAAATATTGACACTTGAAGTATTTAGAAATTGGGTTTCTAAATATTTGCACTAGTGTTGTGAATAAATTATATGGATAATTTATTCTAGAGAGAGGGTATTTGTATTGTTATTCAAATGGTTGAACAAACAATACAAGTCTTTTTGTCCGCATTTCTTGTTACTCATCCGCATTTACTAATGCGGATGTGTTTTGAGGAAATGTGCATGAATGTTCCTCATCCACATTTACAATGCGGATGTGCATTTGTGAAAATGCTGAAGGATTTCTTATCCGCATTTACTAATGCGGATGAGCATTTAAGGAAATGCTGATGAAACTGATCGTTCGTATTTACTAATGCGGATGTGCATTTGGAAATGCGGATTAACTGTTCGTCCGCATTAACAAATGAGGATGTGAATTGTGAAATGCTGATGGAACTACTCATTCGCATTTACAAATGCGGATGTACATTTGGAAATGCGGATGAAATTCTCCATCCGCATTTACAAATGCGGTTAGAGGTTTTCATCCGCATTTACTAATGCGGATGAATATTAGAGAAATGCGGATGGTTTAAAGGGATGGGTCCCGCCCACTTTTCTCTCTCTCTGAAATTCAGTTTCACAGGATGTGCAATATATGATTGCAATCAACCACTCTCTCTGATAACTTACAACACACACAAAGGTGCAAATCGGTGTTCCTGTTGGTGCTCTCTCGATCGGTCAAGAGAACAAGAAAGAAACTCGTTCAAGTGAAAATCCTAGCAGCCTGGTGTTTCTTGGAAGCTTGGGATAGACAAGCTTAAGGCCTCCTACTTTGGAAGCTGCCGATCAAAGATCATCTTCCTCGGACCCATTCGAGAGGTAGAATTCTAAACACCCTATGGTTGTTTGTAAGCATGTTTTTCATATAACGATCCATTACAGGTTTTAACAGATATATAAATTGGTTTATATATATTAACTGTAACAAGTTTTTCATTCTAATTCCACTGCGTTTTCATTTTATAAGGATAAAATGACTCTGATAAACTTGTGAAAACCCCAACAACCGAAAGGATTGAGGTGGTGATTTTTGATTGATTTTTGTTGTTGCTCTTGAATAAGGAGTTCCTTTTTTTCTAAAACTGTCCATCTTGACCCGTCTCTATATTTGTCAAAACTCATCCTGACCCAATCCAAAATGACCCATTTATTATCATCCTATTTTGATCCGCTTGTTTTGCCAGGTCTAATATATATTAATTCATATCTTTTCTTGTCATGACAAATCTTGGCAAAACTTGTAGACATTACTGAAATACACCTAAGTGGTAAAATCTTGTGAACGATAAAGAAGCAATGAATTAACTACCCAAGATAAAGCAAAGGCGATGATTTTCCTATGCCCTCATTTCACGAGGCTTCGAAAAGTGAATACCTCACTATCAAGATCCACTTGTCCTCTGTACCAAATTGAAAAAGGTATGACCACCAAAACAATAATATTACCAAGAGCTTGTTATGAGTGTATCCATTTAAGGCTTCAAGACTTCAAGTCTATAAGCAAGCATACTCAGCAATGTTAGAATCATTTCACAACTGATTTTGTGTGGGAAAAAAATATTACTAATAAGGAGATGTTTGAAAAAAAATTTCCACTTTAATTTTCACACCTCAAATATGTTGTTGCAGCAACAATATCATGAAAAAGGTTTCATAAAATATAGTGAACTGATATTATGGTTACTTGTAGCCAAGCAAAATAACGATTTTCTAGTGAAAAATCACGAGACTCGCTCGGGTGGTATAGCCTCTTTCCAGAAGCGAATGTGGCAACATATAATGACCAAAGTGGTAGTCGTTGATGTAGTCATGGTCACCATCGTGGTCGTGGTCATGGTCGTGGTCATAGCCATAGTCGTGGATGTGGATACACTCGAGGAAATTATCATGGTATTCCATTTAAAAACACAAATTTCAAAATAGACCCTTGAGAATGAAAATAATCTAAGGATGAAAAAGATAAAAAAGAAAAACGAACTACACCAAATGCTTATTATTGGTGTGGAAGTGGCAATCATTGGGCTCGTACATATCGTACACCCAAGACTTGGTGGAACGGTACCAACAATCAATAAAAGAAAAAGAAAAATATAAAGAGACAAACTTCACATGTGAGGTTGATAATATTGATATCCCTGATGGCTATAAAGACCTTAATAATACAACTCATATGAATGTTAGTGATTTTCTTATGGATAAGAATAACTATGAGTTAGCGGTTCTCTTACCAACACAAATTAGTTAGATGCTTGCGATTTTCCATACATATGAAGATATAAGGATCAACAATAACATAAGATCAATCTCGTGATAAGAACACGGAATATAATCATCACGGTATTAAGATTGAATAGTAGAAGATAAGCACAAATGTAAATAAACTTCTCAAGTTTATTGCTCTCTGATTTTGAGTGATTACAAATAAATGAAATCAGAAATGGAAAAAGCTCTACTTAATTACATCAACAAACAACTATTTATACTAAACTAGAAGTTCTCGCCTAGTTCTCGCTCGACTTCATAGTTCTCGCGCGAGTTGAACTGCTGCCGCGACAACTTCAAGTTCTCGCGTGACTTGAACTTTATCATCTTAATTTGATTCCAAAGCCTCTAGGTTCAATCTCTACAAGCTTCCCTTAGGCTCAGAGAATCAATGCTTTAGTAGTCCACGTCTACAACCTTGTAACTGCCCCCATAAGCATACATCTTATTGTCTTGTGCCTTCGCAATCAACCAACTGAACTGTGCCACCAAAAGATGAACAGATTCACCGCTGCAATTGGACAAGCCTTCAACCATATCAAATAGTCCCTTCCAACTTAAGTAGATCCACAGGGTTGATGATATGGTAATCTTTATCTACACAATGTATTAACGCGTGTCTTGTTTCCTTCTCACAACTCCACCACATTAGCTTAGACAAACTTTTAACTAGCATAGGAGCGTGTATAGGGATCTTCCTCGCATATCTTAGATGCTTTAAACCTGTATCTTCATCGGCTTGTTAGTATTAGGATCTATACACATCTCATCTTCATGACTTTGGATTTAGCAGTTTTGAAGTCTTTGAAGTTGGTCATACTCTGCCTCCATATCATGTTCCTTATCTATTCCCTTTTTCTATAGTTGCTCGGATTGATGAATGGAACGCAACCCATAGCATATAAATCAGACGCTTTGAGTGTATGAAAGTTGTGCTCGTCCTGATAATACTCTATCATATCAGCCTTTCTCTCCCTACATACATCTTCTCTTCTGCATCATACCCCCAACTAATAATCGGTTCTGAGTTTCCGTACCATGTGAAAGGTTTGGAATGCCTCAGCGTGTGTACATAAGCTGGCGGATGAGGAGCATCAATCGTAATATTTTCGACCTGACATACTGCACTTTGACCAGTAAGATCTGTAGCTTTTCCAGTCGTCTCTTTAGTACTCGAATCACCCACTATCTTTCCTTCTTCAACCAAGATATTTGAAAATAAGTTTTTAAAACTATTTCCAAACACGTCAGTGTAATCCACAGTTTTCTTTAAATCAAAAAAGGACCAAAGTCTTCATCAGATTCCTCAGCAAGTATCTGTTGCTGGAATGTATAAAACTCTTTCGCATACGTCTCTTCAATAGAGGATCCAAGGAGTATAGTAAATTGTATCATTGGGACGTGGTTCGAAGATATTGGTAGAACCCGATGACCTAGAAGGACCAGCATCTGAACCCATATCACTGCTCTTATCATTCATCATCCTTCTTATCTCCTTTATCATCCTTCCTATCATCACCACCACCACCATCATCATCATTATCAGTAGCATCACATTTCACCATCATCCTCATCACTAAACCAATAATCCACCAATCAAAGTCATCATCATCATTAGTAGGCTCAGGAAATGTTATATCATCTCCATAAACGCATCGCTAGTGAAAATTACTCGTCGATTCTCAGTAGCCTTAGTAGAAACATGGTAGATGGCTCTTGATCAACAACAGTAGTTCCTATTGTCCTTTCATCAACAACAGGATCAACATCATGCTTTGTAGCATCAAAGGATCTTGAGCAACTTCAGGATCAGTAGAGTGATGTCCGCTTAACTCTCCAACTTCTGTGGTTCTTTGCTGAGGCAATGAAAATAGAACATGAGAAGGAGGTCTCTAATATTTAGCTCTAGCTATGATAGCTGAATACATAGCTAACTATTGCTGATGCTCAATTCTTGATCCGCTCATCTTCTCAACATCTGTCTTCTATAGATCTTTAATGGTTTGACTCTTCTCCTTCATCTCTTTCTCCAATACAAACTCTCTGCTCAAGAGATACCTGAGTAGGTGAATCAGAAGAAGTCTCGCGCCTACTGCCTTGGCTCAGGAGTAGTATTTATGAAGTCGTCCATGCCAACATGCCATTAAGGCATTGATCCCTTGGTGGTGTGCTCAACACATCATCAGTAGTGGGCATAGCAGATGATGTTACAGTTGTTGTTGATTCTGCAACACCACAAGTGTCTCTTGTGGAATAGCCTCACTAGCTGTGACCGGAGTCTTAAACGCAGAAATCTCAGAACTAGTTGACACAGTGGTTATAGGGGTCCGACGCTTACGCAAACACCTCATCCTCTACCCCTCCCATGTGGACTAACATTATGATCAGCACGTTTCCTAGCCTTCCTCTTCTTTCTCCTCTGAGTAAACGGAGAATCCTCCAAATAAAATCATCATCCCTTTCCTCTGCAGTGCGTTTGGTAGAGTTACTTGCACTCTTGGTCTTTCTTGAAGCACATATGGGACATTCCCAATCTGGTCACTATCAATCTCTTATATATTAACCAGGTGTTCACCTCATCTAAATCTAACCCTAGATCCCTGAGAACTTCTTGGAGAATCATCAGGAGTACTGTAGATGACCAGCTTCAGCAGTCTATGCTGGCTCAGAAACTTCAGGTTGGTGTGTGGGTTGTTCACTTGCCTGAAAATCATCAACGAATCGGCCAAGTTTGGAGAACTGATCACCCTTCCAAGTATTCCCGTGTGATCCCATCAGGTACGTGAATATGTCCTTCTTTCATCACCATGACAGCATAAGTGGATGAATCAAACATAGCTAACTCAGGATGAGTAGCGTTGATGATCATCTGTATAAATCGGGGATAAATAATGAACTTCTTCCCTACTGCAGCAATCACATTCTTCTGCATTTCAGCAAATATAGCTTGGATATGTTGTATGGTAGTCATCAAAGAGAGAAATCAGCAGTGATCCGAAAACACACACTAAGCTATCTAACATAGCCTTCAGGTTACTTAGGCAATGCACCACCACATGAATAAGTACTTCTATAACGGAGGTAAGTACTTCTTCTCCAATAGAGGACATCGATAACCATAACCCATTCTCTTCAGACAATCCTTTTCCACGTCATCATCTATCTCCATAAGAGCGTTAGGCTACTTTTCCAATAGTAAGACATTATTGATCACCTCTGCAGTAATAACAACTCTCTTCCCCTTGACAGTAGAAGAAATATAGGGTTTTCTCTGAGTGTCTCTCTCGTTCGCAATAGTAACCTAAATCTAATCGATAACATCAGTGTAGATTGTAGGTTTATCTGTAATATCATGATGTATTCTTTAGGCCGTCATCAATGATCTGAATAACGCCTTGTCATCCGGAATATCTCCTAGAAAAGCAATGGAGTTATGGTTTTTGTTAAAAACCATTGGTCTCGCAATCTGAAAATTAAACAAACGTTTATTAGTAACACACACTTCAAATTTTCAGTCTTAGAAAAATTTTAAAAATTTCAAAAAGTTAAACTTCTCACGCGAAAACTAACTATTCGCATGCGAATAGTTCAAATTCAAGTAAACTTCTCGCGCGGCAACTTATGTATTCGCATGAAATGAATTTGACAAAAAGTCAACTTATCACACACAAGTCAAAGTTTCCATGCTAGTGGATCTGTACGAATTCAAAGTTTTCGTGTCTGTTCATATTCTGAACACTTTTAACCATGCGACAAGTCCAATTTTTCAGATTTCAACTAAAGCATTTTTGGGTGTGTTTAACCATTAATACATGTTCATTAAGTGTCGATTAGGCCATTATTAAGGTTTCATATGTTTAATTTTGTTCAATTTTAGGTGTATTTGTCCTTAAATATTCGGTCATGAATCGAACACAAATAAAACCAATCTAAACCAGTAACCTACCTTATCAATCACTATTGTAACAACATGTGACCACAATAAACAATATACACAACGAATATGGTTCGACACTTAAAATTTTGAGAATGTGAGATCAGGGAGTTTTTGTGCGAATGCTTAACTTTTCGCATAACTGTACCTTTTATAGCCGACTGACTTCTCGTGCAAGAAGTCAGTATTCACACATATCAACGTTTCCCGTCCATTGAACAGTTTTCTTGAGAGTTTTGAACTTTTTCAACATTTTCAACTTTTCAATTTTTATCATTTTATTTGAACATGTGATATATTATGTTAAAAATCATGTTAAACCCAGTGTTAACTATTAACCAAAAACGTTAATTTTTGTAAAACTTTTGGTAAACAAAACAAAAGTAAACAAATACAAAATTTAACAAAAACAAAAAAAACTAACACACAAATTTAGACTTATAAATTTAAATATTTTTTGGTAATTTTCAAGTATAGGATCATTTTCAAGTATAGGATCATATTTCTGTGAAATCGATCATTAATATCTTCCAGCTTTATTTTAAATAAGACTGGTTACGCTGATTGTCAATATGTTTTATTCCATTTTTAACTCAGACTTCATTTTTACTTAGTACAACATATGCTTTGATATTTATCTATTTTGTGAGTTATTATGAAGTCAACGGATCTCTATCAAAAATCTTGTAGAACCATATGCTGTGATATTTATCATATTTTGATTAACTTATAAAAGTCAATGGATCCCACAATCAAAAATCTTGTAGAACTCTTATTCAGCTTCAAGACACTTTTGAGATTTCAAATCACCCCAATTTGACTTAAACCTTTTACCTCCGATCACATTTTCAAGATAATTTTTTCTCTCTTATAATATCGATATAGAGCATAATTAGCCTGAGAAACGTTTTCTAAACACAAAATATTAACAAGTTTTGTAACTTATTAATTGCCATCGGACTTATGTTTTGCCCTCGCAGACGTTTAGGACTTATATGCTAATTCGGACTTACGTGCCCCATCTTTTGATTTTGCCTCCTGTGGCAGAACATATTCTCAAAAAGAAAAATTATTTATCATATAGTAGTATGTCTTTGGCATATCTTTTCTTATTGTGCACATTGACATCTTTTATTCCTATATGACCTTATGGCATCTTTTTGCTCTTTTTGGCTATTTTTATTTTTGTGTTTTTGCTTTTCATATATTTTCATCTTTTGAACTTTATATATATATATATATATATATATATCTATATATATATATATATATATAATGCTTATGAAGATACTGAACCCTCATCTGTTTTAGCATGGAATCAGTGTTACCACAAAACCTTGATGCGTAATACCCAGTTCATTCATAGAGATTTTACTTTCAGTGCATCACAGATCATAGTGCTTTTATTCTTGAAAGTCAAGCCTATCAACATATCAAATATAATCCAAGTCAGTTCTTTTAACCCTTAGTATGTAATATATCAAAATCAAGAAATTTACTATTATTTCCTATGTAACCTTGAATATTTTAATTTTCTAAATTTTTAAACTAAATACTTTTGTAATGTTTCTTCAAAACTTTACTCCCCTAAGAAAAATAATTTCGAGACATTTTCATATTTTCTCCCCCTAAAATTGTGATTATCTAGAAAGAAAATTATTTTAACTAAAATGAACCTAAAATTATTTTTGAGAGGGTGGAGGTTAATCTTTAACCAATTTAATCATTCCAGAGATTGAACAAAAAGTCGAATCGGGAATTATCAAACTCCTTAGTAAACAATCATCAATTTTGTCATCTGATTTGACTGGTTCCAGATAAATTAAGCTTTCGATCCAAACAATCATAGATAAAATGCATAGGCTGTCGATGTGTTTTGTTTTTGAATGTAGGATAGGATTCTTCACCTACGTTCAACACTGTAGTATTGTCACACCAAGTCTTGGTGTTATGGATGTTAAGACCATAAACAAGAAGTTGTTGCTGAATCCAAACAATCTGAGAACAACAACTGCTCAGCGGCCCCTATATTTAGCTTTTGTAGTAGATGTGGATACTGTGTGCTGCTTCTTGCATTGCCAAGAAATCAACCTATTTCCA
>JACCIY010000299.1:0-54425 GCA_025506505.1 Flaveria sonorensis | reverse complement strand
AGAAAAAATAGTGATTTTTAGTGTAATTTATAGAAATAAATATTAAGAGTGAGTTGTGAATGCTCTTAGTCATTTTCATTATTTTAACTTTTATACATTAAACTTTATTGAGATGGTCAACCATGTGCGGAGGATACATGTGAAAACACTTGTAAGCAGCGTGGAAACCATCATAGCTAGTGGACGAGAAGAGGTGCGGAGGCATATCAAAACTGAAATAGATTGAGCAGATTAAGTAGTGTCTATTGGATTTGCACTCTCCGAAATTATCAACTATAAGAGTTCTTGAGACGAATGATAGGAATTTCTCAGAGAGATATACATTTACTCTTTGCATTGGCTTTGTACTTGACTTGTATTACGCTTAGATTACCTTTAGTCTTATGTGTCAATGTTAGCTACTTTCTACGTGCCTTGGTCTTATGTGTGTTTAGTATAGATGTGTCTTTATTCTTAAGTGTATTTTTAGTGTTCTCTACTTTAGTCTTAAGATTTATTGTTCTTTATTTTCTGCTACTAATATTTTTATAATCCTTTTTTTTTCTTGTATGTTTTATGCATTTTTTCTTTTTCTTTTTCAGAAAAAATGAGGTTTTGTTGAGCCGTGAATAGTAGAAGCATTGTTTTTATCTCATGGGATAGAGAAGATTTGCTCTACATTTCATGCTCCTGAAGCCCCTTGTTGTATGAGTGAAATTTTTGTTGGGTCTGTGTGTCCGTTATTTTTACCTTTACTAGTCAAAATCTATTTTTTTTAAAAACATTATTCATGCATCCGAAGAAATTTTGCATGTATACATGTTGAAAATTAACATTTTTTTATTGAACTTCGCAAGGTGAAAGAATATCACGAACTTAATTTTGCAAGATTATGCATTATCTAGAAAAGAAAAGTTTGGATTTAAAAGAAGAGGATGATATATATATATATATATTATATATATATGGGGTTGATCATTACAGAACCACTTTTATTTTCAAAACCACAGAACCATTGATTTACATAAATGTGAATTAAGTCTGGTGATACTTGAGCTGTTTACATATGTATATATCAGACATGAACAATAAACTATGTAAAATAACTAAATATCACCAGCTTTAACTTACATTTATGTAAATAATGATTCGTATTTACATTTATGTAAATCAATAGTTCTTTTGGTTTTGAAAATTAAAGTGGTTCTGTAATGATCCTGATATTATATATATATATAAGAATATATATATAGAATATATATATATATATATATATATATATATATAATATATAATATCCCAAATATAAATACATAAATAATGTATCTTGTTAAACAGTTTTTGTCTTTCTACAAGAGGTAATGTACACCATGAAGAAACCATAGTGTAACCCGAGTTATAGGAAAATGACAAATGTGCGTCATTTATTTGTCGTTCACATTTCACTAGAAACTTTATGTCTCTATGTCCAAACATTGTTAATAAGCATGTTTAATAATAGCTATTGTTTTTATCTCTCAAGCGTTCACCAAAATTATTTATTAAAACTTAACATGTTGCCCTCATGTTATTATATTAAACTTTAATTTGTTTAGTTTATTAATCAATATACTTCTTTTCACAATGGTTTTACGGAGAAAGAAGGGGGGATGGGAAGTTTTTTTCATGTATTATATTATCATGGTTATACTGTATGTTGGATGTAAAATTATCAAATATAAAATAGAATATTCACTTGGGCTTTTAACTTGTAACAGGAGTTTAAAGGACAAAGCATCAACTATCAAGTAAGCCTAAGTTTAATATATATAAGGAGGGATCCTTGAAAATTATGTTATAAATGAAAACCATAAAAACCAAAGGTTACATATATGTAAGTACGTGTTATTAAGTGTACAACTAATAGTTACGTATAGTAGAGGTTATGTATATGTAAGTACGTGTTACCAATTATACAACTAAAAGTAACGTACATGTATCTATATAAGTTACGTATATGTAAGTCGTTCGTCATCATCAACGTTCCTTGGAGTTTATATCAAAAAAAATATAATGACCTCAAAAAGTAAGGTTGAAGTTTACTAAAATATACTTAAATAATTAAAAAAACTAAATCAATATAAACTATGTGATTGGGTAGTGGTGGTTTTCACGATTTCAAATATAAATATGTTTTTATTTATTCCCTCTCATATATATACGTATATATATATACGTATCTACATACGTATATATATACGTAATTATTACGTATATATATACGTATATATATACGTATATCTATATATATACGTATGTAGATACGTATATATACGTATATATATATATATCTACATACGTATATATATACGTATATATATATATATCTACATACGTATATATATATATAGATATACGTATATATATACGTATGTATATATATACATACGTATATATATATGTTATATACGATGTATATACGTATGTAGATATATATATATATATACGTATGTATATATATATACGTATGTATATATATACACGTATGTCTATATATACACGTATGTATTATATACATATACGGTATGGTGTGTATACATATACGCGTATGTGTGTGTATACATATACACGTATGTGTGTGTTACATTTACACGTATGTGGTGTGTACATATACACGTATGTGTGTGTGTACATATACACGTATGTGTGTTGTGTACATATACACGTATGTGTGTGTACATATACACGTATGTGTGTGTGTACATATACACGTATGTGTGTGTGTACATATACACGTATGTGTGTGTGTACATATACACGTATGTGTGTGTACATATACACGTATGTGTGTGTGTACATATACACGTATGTTTGTGTGTACATATACACGTATGTGTGTGTGTACATATACACGTATGTTTGTGTACATAACACGTATGTGTGTGTATACATGTACACGTATGTGTGTGTATACATGTACACGTATGTGTGTGTATACTGTACACGTATGTGTGGTATACAGTACACGTATGTGTGTGTATACATGTACACGTATGTGTGTGTATACATGTACACGTATGTGTGTATACATGTACACGTATGTGTGTATACATGTACACGTATGTATATATACATATATATATGATGTATATCTCACATCAATTAGTTGCAGAGCGTGACATAGGTTGTTGTAACTTTGACGTTCTTTCTGAAAGAACTATCAGGGACGGAATGATGTAGAGGACAAAAACAATGACTCTATATGCGACTAGCAACATGGACGTAAAAGTACAATTATGAATTACAGATTTGCATGTTATCCAAACAACACATGTTGATGAAGATGGTTTTAGAGAGTTAGAAACAACATAGGTTAATAGTGGTGGCGTGCATGTTCATGGTTGGATAACGGGCGTTGGTTTACGGAAAAGGTCTAGAGGACTTATGTGTTAAAAGATTATGAAATAAACCTAGAAGGAAAGGTGTAACTTTATATTTTTATCCTATTGCCCTTTAGCTAGAAAATAATAATTTGATGAAAGATACACCTTCAGTTAAATAGATGACATCGACCAATTCTTTTGTTTTATATTTAATTAGGTTTCTCTAATTAATCTTTATACATATTGTTGAGTGTTATGATGCAATCAATAAGTTCATATATTGGTTTGTGTCAATTAAGTTTGATTAGAATAAGTTTGGTCAAGTTATACACAACTTGTGTAATTTCAGGGACTGAAAGTGTCAAGTTTGAAAGAATGGTTGTTAGGAGTTTGTTAAGAAGGTTTCCGGGTGACCTTTAAAAGGGAGTTTTAACCGATTGCTCTTTGTACTCTCTGAAATCAGAAGATAACCATTAATAACATGATTGTATTTTCTTTGAATCTTCTTTGTTAATCTTCAATTCGTTGATTCTTGTTTGAATCATTGATTTGTTCTTCGGTATAGTTTGGTCATCCGCTATGAATTTAGCACATCTGCTGTCTATTTCAACAATTGGTATCAGAGCTACGGCTCGAATTACTTGAAGAATTCGGAAGAAATCCAAAAGAATTGAAATCAGAGATGGTATCGACTAAGTTTGAGATCGAAAAATGATGGTAAAAACGACTTAGTCTCTGGCGAGTGAAGATAAGAGCGCTTCTTGTTCATCAGGGTGTAGTGATGCATAGCTAGGTGAAGCAAATCTGCCGGCTGGATTGACTGACAAAGAGAAGAAAGACACACTCGAAAAGGCTCATAGTGCAATCATAATGAGCCTAGGAGATCGTGTTCTTAGAGAAGTGTTTAAAGAAACGCCAGCAGTTGGAGTTTTGGAAAAACTCGAGAGTTTGTACATGACTAAGTCATTGGCAAACAGATTATACCTGAAGAAACATTTGTACATGTTTCAGATGGTGCAAGGTATGTCCCTGGAAGATCATACGATAAATTTAACAAATTATCTTGGATCTTGAGAATATTGAGGTGAGATTGATGATGAAGATCAGGTATTTATGTTTTTATCATCATTGTGGTCATCATATGAACATTTTGTCGATACAATGATGTACGAAAGGGAAAGTTTGTCAATGGAGGAAGTCTTGGTAGCAATGAATTCCAAAGAACTGAAGAAAAGAACTGAAACAAGAGAGATGGGGCTGATGGTTTACTGGTGAGAGGAAGAACTGAAAAAAGATTCACAAAGAAGAAGGGTGAATTCAGATCAAAGTCCAAAACAAAGAGAAGATGCTTTGTTTGTAACTCAGACAAACACCTTAAAAGGGAATGTCCAGAGTGGAAGAAGAAGACAGAGTTTAATGGTTCTAAGGGACAAGATAGTAAGTCCTCACATGAAGGATCATTAGATAGTTATGTGTCTTAGTGGTAACTAAGACAGGTGTAGAAGATGAGTGGATCATGGATTCTGGCTGTTCTCATCATATGTCTCCTGTGAAAGAGTACTTCAAAGAGTTGGAAATGGTTGATCAAGGCATAGTGCAACTCAGATAAAAGGAATTGGTATGATTTCTTTTAAGTTGAAAAATGGTTCCACAATAAATCTTGCAAATGTGAGATGTATTCCTGAGTTGAAAAGAAATCTTATATCAATGGGTACTTTTGAAAGTATGTGTTGTCATGTTAGTTTAAAGGATGACAAAGCAAAGGTTATAAGAGGGTCCATGGTAGTTACGTCTGGTTCAGAAAGGGGAATAATATTTATTTTATAGATGGTAAAGTATTGTCTGGAAGCAATGTATCGGTTGCAGATGCTCAAGTAGACTCTGAGGCCATGTTATGGCACAAGAGATTAGGCACATTAGTACACAGGGAATTTTTGAATTAAACAAACAAAAGGTGCTTGATAACCTTAACAGTTGTGAGGTTGGCTTTTGTGAAAACTATGTGTTAGGGAAGGCTAAAAGAGTGAGTTTTACTAAAGGCAGGCATGTTAGAAAGAATGTGTTGGACTATGTTCACGCTAATTTGTGGGGGCCTGTTAAAACTCAGTCTCTAGGTGGAGCCAAATACTTCCTTTATATAATTGATGATTATTCAAAAAGAGTTTGAGTGTTTGTATTAAAACACAAGGATGATACCTGAGTGGAAAACAATGGTAGAAACTCAGACTGAAAGGAAGGTAAAGAAACTTAGGACAGACAATGGGTTGGAATTCTACAATAAGTTGTTCAATCAATATTGTAAGGACCATGGTATTGTTAAACATCTTACAGTAGTTGGCACTCCTTACCAGAGTGGCCTAGCAAAGAGAATGAACAGAACATTATTGAACAAAGTAAGGTGTATGTTAATAAGTTCTGGTATGCCTAATAGTTTTTGGCAGAGGCTTTAAAGACTGCTGCTTATCTTATAAGTATGTCACCTACTCCACCAGAGAAATAAGACTCCTGTGGAGTTATAAACTGGACACAAAGCTGATTACAAAGGGCTAAAGGTATTTGGGTCTCTAGCATATACTCGTATTATTCAGGGAAAGTTAGAACCTAGAGCACAAAGGTGTGTGTTCTTGGGTTACCCTGAAGGTGTAAAGGGTATAGGCTATGGAGACTTGAAGTGGGGAGCCCTAAGGTGATAATCAACAGAGATGTGGTGTTTAGGAAGAGGTGATGTACAAGGACCTGGTAGGTCATCAAGAGAGTGTTGGTCAGGTGAAACCACAAGGAGATCAAATTGAGGTGGAGTTGTTCACTAATGATGAAGGCCAAAGTAGTACTCATGATGTCTCTACAAAGACTGGTTTAGTTAGTCCTGGGTATATCATTGCTCGAGACAGAGTGAGAAGGCAGATTGTGCCTCCTTCCAGGTATAGAACAAATGAAGAATTGTCTGCCTTTGTATTTAGTGTTGCATAATTTGAAAGTATTCATGAGGCATCGACTTATAGTGAAGCTATGCAATCTAATCAAAAGGACTGCTAGGTTCAAGCTATGAATGAAGAGATGGATTCTTTGTATAAAAATAATACCTGGGTTTTGGTGGACAAGGCAGAAGGTCAGAGGTTAGTAAGTTGTAAGTGGATCTATAAGTTGAAGGAAAGAGTTCAAGGAGTAGAAAAACCTACATACAAGGCTAGGTTGGTAGCCAAAGGGTTTACACAAAAGGCAGGTGTAGATTATGATGAGATTTTTTCACCGGTGGTAAAGTACTCTTCAATAAGAATACTATTGTCATTATGTGTTGTATATGATCTCGAGCTTGAGCAGTTGGATGTCAAGATTGCTTTTCTACATGGTAGTCTTGATGAGAAGATTTATATGGCTCGGCCTCTTGGATATGAGTCAAAGGGTCATGAAAACAAAGTATGTCTGTTGAAAAGATCTCTTTATGGGTTAAAACAGTCACCTAGGCAATGGTATAAGAGATTTGACCAATATATGGTAACACATGGGTTTAACAGATGCAAGTATGATAATTGTGTTTATTATAGAGAGTATGAAGCTGGATGTTTGTCTATCTCCTACTATATGTTGATGATATGTTGGTTGCATGTAAACATAAGTCAGAATTGATGCTACTAAAAGGCTACTTATGAAGGAGTTAGAGATGAAAGAGTTAGGGGAAGCCAAGAAAATTCTTGGTATGGAAATTGTTAGAGACAGAGGGCTTGGTTTGATCAGTTGTCTCAGTGTTCATATTTGAAGAAAGTCTTGGATAATTACTTCATGAGTCAAAGTAAGTATGTGACTACTCCTTTGGGTCAGCATTTCAGGTTATCAAAGGCAGATTCTCCAAGTACTGATGTAGAAATTTAGAAGATGGACTCAAGTGTTGTAGGTAGTCTAATGTATCTGATCAGGTGTACAAGACTTGACATAGGATATGCTGTTGGTCTTGTCAGCAGGTTTCTTAGTAATCCAGGAAGAATGCACTGGGAGGCTGTCAAATGGATCTTAAGGTACCTGAATGGTACTATAAAGAAGGGGTTGGTATATGGTAGAGAGATTAACCCTATGGCTATGATTCAAGTTTTTGTTGATGCTGATTTTGCTAAGGATCTAGACAAAGGAAGGTCCATTTCAGGTTATGCCTTTAAGGTTCATGGTGGTTTAGTTAGTTGGAGATCAACTCTCCAGCATATGGTTGCCTCGTCAACCACAGAGTCAGAATACATTGCTCTTACTGATGCAGTGAAGGAGTGTTTATGGTTAAAGGGATTTGTGCTAGAATTAGGAGTTACAAGTGATAAGGCTTTGATTTTCTATGATAATCAGGTGCTTTGCAACTGTCTAAGAATCCTATGTTTCATGAAAGGACTAAGCATATCAATGTGAAATTACATTTTATTAGAGATGTGATTAACTCAAAGGAAGTATCTGCTGAGTACATTGATACAGCTGAGAATGCAGCAGACATGCTTACTAAGATGGTTCCTGGTCCAAAGTTTGATTTGTGTTTGAAGTTAGCACTTATTGATTTTGATCATAAAGATGGAGATTGTTGAGTGTTATGATGCAATCAATAAGTTCATATATTGGTTTGTGTCAATTAAGTTTGATTAGAAATAAGTTTGGTCAGGTTATACACAACTTGTGTAATTTTAGGGACTGAAAGTGTCAAGTTTGAAAGAATGGTTGTTAGGAGTTTGTTAAGAGGGTTTCCGTGTGATCTTTAAAGGGAGTTTTACCGATTGCTCTTTGTAGTCTCTGAAACCAGAAGAAAACCATTAATAACATAGATTGTATTTTCTTTGAATCTTTTTTGTTAATCTTCAATTCGTTGATTCTTGTTTGAATCATTGATTTGTTCTTCGGCGTAGTTTGTTCATCCGCTGTGGATACAGTTTGTTCATCCGCCGTGAGTTTAACACATCCGCTGTCGATTTCAACACATATATAAAATAATAACAAATTTAGTGATAATAGCACAAATTTTTATGCCCTTTGCATTGAAGCTTCCAGATGGAATTGCCATAGCCAAACATATTTTGGCCCCACATATACAAAGAGAGCTTAATGCATGTGGCAAAATTGTGTGGGTGGAAGCCATTTAATTTGCCTTTATATGTTCAATGTATTCATGTCAATCTTTGTCTCTTTTTCCCTTAAAGAAGGAGCTATCAAACAAATAAAAAGACAATGAAGGGTGTCAAGATAACTGGAGGTTGGAGAATATATTTTAATACCACAGTTGAAGTCAACTTTGACTTTGGTATGTTACATATTCAACTAATATTCAATATATATTCTTTTAACCTGGGTCGGCTACTACATCTCTCTTTTCACGGAATCATTTTATATATTGATACATGAGTTGGAGAAAGACACTCATTTAATCTTTTCTTAGACACATATATTGTTCATTTTATAAGACTCAAACCCATACCAGTTTGATGAGAATAGACATCACCTGCCAAGGTTAAAGGCTATAGGCATTAAATAGAAATACTTAGATTAATATCTGTTTAATCTAATTATTTTTTATAACTATCATTAATCCAATCAACATCATGAAGGTTTCTATCAAAACCATTTGACCCCAAGATAAGATACACTAACCACCTTTAAATCTTATGGCTGATATCTTAGGGATGAGATAAACTTCATTTCGATTGATGTTTGACTCGTGGCCTAATTTAGGGCAGAATCGACGTTTTCCTTTTCGTTTGTTTTTGTAGTTATTTACATCTACATTCAATTCTATAACCAAAATAAGATCTGAATTGGGGTTCGCCTTCAATTGTATGGGAACAAGGAACTTAATAGAATCTGTGTATGGGCCTTGGCCCATGAAAGACTCTGTGTGAGTGTTGACTGTGTCTCTGACTCTCTGTCTCTGAATTGGGCTTAAAAGGGGTTTTAGTTTTTGCCAGACCAATCACCAATGCATTCTTAGCCCATTACAGTTCAGTTGTGGGCTAGCCCATTAAAAAAGGTTTAAGTTTTTGCCAGACCAATGCCCTCTTACAGTCTTAAGACTCTTAACCCATTACATTACATATCTATTATGGGCTAACCCATGGCGCAGGCCCCATGGTCCAATAAGCCTAGTTTACTGGATGTCTACTATTAATGTTAAATTAAAAAACAATTTTAAAATAAATTCAAAAACTAACAATCAAGTTTTAACGTTGTTTTTAAAAAAACCAATCAGACTTTTTTCGCTATAAAACAGTGCAAGTTTCATTTATTGTTTTGGAGATCTGTTAATAAATGTTCGAACTCTTAGAATTAAGTGAATCAAATGATATACGTATAAAAATTGGTCACTGTATATTAATAATTTAGTATTTGACTTTTCTTAAATCAAACAATTTTAAAACATGATTTTGTTTGAAAACTCAAAATTATCTTTAGAATTACGAAAACTTCTTAAGTGAATCAAATGATATACGTATAAAAATTGGTCAATGTATATTAATTATTTAGTATTTGACTTTTCTTAAATCAAACAATTTTAAAACATGATTTTGTTTGAAAACTCAAAAATATCTTTAGAATTACGAAAACTTCTATCAACAAAACATTTTTTATGTTCTATATAAAAATGATTAAAATATAATGTTTGACCGTCTCTCTTGAAGTTAAAAAAACAATGAACGAATTTATTATAATACATGTGTAACTCATATGTAGGGTTATACTATTTACACATTTGTATCTAAATAAATAAAAATTTTAAAGACATATGCAAATTTGATGGCTTTTAATATATATATATATATATATATATATATATATATATATATATATATATATATACACACACATATATATATAACTGTATGTAAAAAATATAAATCTAAATAGTAAGAATATTGATATAACTTCTCGCATTTTAATATATATATATATATATAAACATATATAACTGTAAGTAAAAGGTATAAAAATCTAAATAGTAAGAATATTGATATAACTTCTCGCAATTCTTAAGATATTTATGAGTTCTCAAATGATACGTATTAATCCTATTACTTAATGAACGTTTTCATTCATAATTAGTCTCTTACTTGAACATAAAACTTACAAAAATATCATTAATTGGTAATAATATTCATATATGTTTTATTTAAATCATTAAATTTAAAATGATATTTTAAAAAACACTTACAATAATCATACTCTAATGAAGCATCTAATAAAACTTTATTATTAGGGTACGTGTAAAACTCAACACCTCCGGCATGGATGAAACCCACTAAGCACATGGTGAGTGGTTGCTATCTCAACCCAAAGGACTACGTTGTAACCACACTTATGCACTAGAAGCAGCTCTCGTCTTAGTCACGCTAGCCCTCTCACTAGACTATAACAAATAGCAAGTTAATTAGAGTGATCGCATAATTTATTAAAATATAGTTAGGGTGCATTTGGTAATCTTATTTAACTATCCGACCTGTCTAAAATTTCATTTGATCCTAAACAAGTAAACAAGTCTTAAGATTCGTCGATTTCTTCATCTCGGAGGAGAAAACGATGATCGTCACCGCCGCAGACTGGTGGTGCTTCAAATAAGTCGTGATGTCAACTCTACACTCCCCATCCTCCTCCATGAGAGGTGTCTAGCTTTATCCTTTGTATCGTTCGATTAGGATTTAAGAGTATACACTTGGTTAATTATATGTGCTAATATATTCTATAGTAGTTTGTGTTTATGATCTGGAAGATCCTACACCAGCAACTGTTCCTTAGGGTTTACTATAGGTTTTTTCCCCTATTTTATGAATTTGCTTACATTTAGGTAAAAATTGGTCAACTCTAATGTTTGTAAAATGGTGATACATAAAAATAACCAAAGGGATTTGCAGAGATTATGAATGAATAACATGATAAAAAAGACCAATACGTAAAAAAGATGACATGTGCAGTTTTTGGTTGTACATAAGGCTTATTTCATTGTACATAGAGGAATGTCTCGCATACATGAGGCCCTCGCCTCATGCCTCATGCCTCATGCCTCATGCCTTGCGCCTTTTAAGGCCTAAACGCATCGAAGCGCCTCACACTTTTTAAAACCAAATG
This sequence comes from Flaveria sonorensis, assembly GCA_025506505.1. Classification (NCBI taxonomy): domain Eukaryota; kingdom Viridiplantae; phylum Streptophyta; class Magnoliopsida; order Asterales; family Asteraceae; genus Flaveria; species Flaveria sonorensis. Next base: position 43,005 of record JACCIY010000299.1, on the reverse strand, counting down.
TTTAACGAGATAATAATGTACGAAATATTAGTGGGATTGTGACGTAGAGTGAAAGCACATAAGAAATAATACACTCTCTAAGAGAAAACTATTATATTTTTTAATAAGAGAATCTACCACATCAAGTCCCCAAGGGAAATTTAAGTCTGTGAGGTGTTGTAAAATTACGGGAAATCAAAATTGACAATCTAGGATTACAATTGACTAGATGTCGTGTGAATTAAGGAAACTCATCATTCCTATGTTTTTGAAAATTAATACTGAATCAATAAAAAACCATTGCATTTGGGAAAAAAAACTATCGAAGTCAACGCGGGATTTTTATTGATGAGTCTTAAACTTTTTATCTTAAACTTTACTGAATCAATCTTGTTTTCACTAGATTTTTAATTTAAACTTTTTAAGGACATCTGCAAAATGCAAGTTATATTTTACTTAATTCTGTTATTAGCATGTATTGATGAGCCTTTGAGTTTAGTGCTAACAAATTCTAGTGGAAAACATATTGATTAGTCTATGGGTTTTTAAAACCAACCAGACACGGTCGTCTAAGAAGTTCATTGGTTGGATTGGTTAAACCGGATTTAAGAATCGGATAACATCACATATATAAAGTAGTATTATTTATATATATTCAGTTCAAAAAAAAATATGAAAAAAACTATCCGTTTAAAATGATTTTTTTCTTTTAATACAATATTAGCACTTAGTTAACTAAAATATGTATGCTACGTTATTATATTTAATAACAAAAAAAAAGATTTTAAAAGGAAAAAAATTAAAAAGAAGTTTAGTAATCTAGTCCAACCATCGATTCAGTTCAACCAGATCACCGGTCCGGCTGATTCAATTAAAAAAAATCCAAATATATATAACCGGACCTGTTTTTTTGACCAGTTTCCCATCCAATTGTTCCGGTCCGGTTTTAAAGATTTACACCGAGTGCAGGTGTATAAAAGCTTGTTAAAATATACAAATAAAAGAAAAGATTCCCGATTAACAAGGACAGTTTGATTGGGCCTGCATAAGGCTCAATAAAGGTGTATGTTACCAGACAAAGCCTAATAAAGGGGCCCATACCCTAGATCATGAAGTGGCCCATTAGGGGTAAAGCTCCCAAAAGGCACAACTCCAATCGAGCACGAAACTCACTATATTACAAATAAACATACCCAAGCGATTGTATATTATTTGCGCTCACAAAACCCGCCATATACGCTGATGTCTTATATCATGACCCAAAGTTGTTGTGTCGTCTACCTTCGACATATAACGAAAATAAAAACGTTTGATTTGAAGTTTATTTTGTATATTTTAAAACTTTGTACATCAATAATTTCTTTCTAATCACCAAAGGGGGAGCATCAAATTGATGTCACCCTAGATGTCATCTTTGGAGACATTGAATAATGTGGGTTTGTTGGTATTAGAATACTTTTAGTTTTGTCAAAAGTAGAACATTATCCTAAGTGAAGTGATTCAAACTTTGACCTAATTAAGCTTTTTAAGGCTTTAAGCCATGTTACCTCTTGCATATGGCCCATCTTGTTGTCATGGTCAACACTCAACAGGTTATGTCTAGTTGGTGTTGGTTCTTGGGGATATAAGGAGCTCCTATTAACAATAATAGCATCTATTATCCAATGATACTAGTTTAAGTCTTAATAATATGCTAAAAGAGTGTACTAAAAGAGTAAACAATTATAGCATCTATCATCCCATGATACTAGTTTAAGTCTTGATAATATACTAACACAACAAGAAAAAGACCCCATCGCGATTAGGTCTATGGCGACGACATGATGTTGTCGCTATAGGTCACCCTAAGGTTGCAAGACGTCTGTAAGATGATGTGGAGCCATTACTTGAAGGGGCAACTATGAAGAATGGAGAAGCGCGTCAAGAAGGGGAAATCTTTCTGCAAGGCCAGGCTCGATTGAGTTTATATTGAGAGAGGAGGAAGAGAGTGAGCCAGTTAATCGGGTAGTGCCTCTTTTAATTAACAGAAAATTTATATGATCATATGATCTTTCTATAATAGATCTAATATGTGGATTTTTGAACCCTTTCACAAGCATGTCCAAAAACTTTTTAGCAGTACAATATTCAAAAACAAATATATTGTTACTAAAAGTTAAACCGATAACTATTAGAAGATGTGAGTTGTTTTATAATGTATATTTAAGATAAGAGTTTATTATAATAACAGACATGATGAAAGCTTCAACAATAAAGTAGATTTGTAAATTTGTGTGTAACTTTTTTAAAAAGTTATATGTGTAGCAGAGTATATAAATTACTAAAAAGATTATTTTTGGTTCATTTTAAACCTAATGAAAAGATGTAGTTAATGACATAACTTTAAGGTATATATAAATTTTAATTTTTTTATGAAGGTAACTTCTTATTTATTTAGCACTAAAGTTATTAACAGTTCTCACTACATTATAAAGACTGCCGTTCATAAAATAAAATAAAATAATAATAATAATAACCGCATCAACAATCGTTCTTGATTCGTAGTTCCTCGTTCACATAGGCATAGTTGCACAAACATACACATGCATACATAGTGTTTAGATGAGAACTGTTACATATTAGAAACTATTACAGTTTAGTATTCTATAATTACATTATAATATAATTTGTAATATTTTGTGGTTTTTGTTTATCACTCACACACACAAGTCACTTAGAGAATTCGTAATCCATTTTGCATTCTTATCCATATAATTACACTAAAAATTATTACTTTTTTTTCTTTTTTTTTCAATTAAATAATACTTTTTATATCTTTATCATTAATTTTTCTTTCTCATCCACTCACAACCACTTAAAATTTATTAAAAATATTATACAATTTTGAACAGTGTTTTTTAAAAGTACCGATTAAACAGTAAATTTCCTATATTCTTCACTCACAACCACTTATAACCATACTATATAATATATTAAATACACTTACATAAATTTAAGGAACGGACTGTGAATGATCTTACTTAAAGAATAAAGGTTCAAATCCTATATTGGAAACTATTACAATATAGTTTTCTATAATTACATTACATTATAATATAATTTGTAAATCTTGTGGTTATTGTTTTTCACTCACACTCACAAGTCACATACTTAAAAAGTAAAGATTTAAATCCTATACGATGCAAGTTAAGACGTCTTCATTCTAGAAAATTTAAAGATTGTTGTTCAAATACATATATAATTCTTTTATAAAAAATAATGACATATGACAAGAAAATATATCACCTCACAAAATTAAAATGAGATTAGGTGACAAACCTTTCCCTTTCCTTTGAGATAAAGAGCTTTTCATGTGGATCCCACACCAAATAATTATTAATGCTTTGACCCTCCTTACCTTTGACACAGTCTAAGACCTTGACATTCTAATCAACTCTCTATTTAATTTATTTACTAAAACTGTATATAAAACTTCAGAGGTATATGTGAATGTCACATGGTTTGATTTATTATATATATAAACTAACATTCATAAATAATTTTGTACTCTTGTAAAATAGTCAACAATTATTCGAACACCGTTCACAATGTTCATAGCTTCAAATACCAGATAATGATTTTTTAAATGTTTTCTTTAAGTACCTCTACTTGATATCTTAACCCAATTATAATTCCTTCAAAAATAAGCTACAACATTTTGTAGAAGTTACTAGTATTAGACAAGAATGTTAACACTTAAGTGTGTTCCTTTTGTTTTTTTACCAAAAATGTATGACAATATAAGAAAGAAACTTCTTATTTTCCTTAAAAATTTTCATTTTTTTTACATCTCTTCTGTTTTACTTTCCACTGGTAAATTCGTTTAGTGTCAGAAACAAATTAATTAACATCATTCACAAATATATCACAAAATAACATGTCTAGACTTCATGCCTTATGTTCTGCGCATGATAAAAAGTTTTCATTAGAATGAAATACTAGAGAAAAAATATGTATTAAAATTATATAGTTTTTTTTCTCTAAACTAATTATGTTCGAAGAAAATATTATGTATTGCTTTATGCGAAAAATCTTCATGCATGCCAGCTACTTTCTCTCTCAATAACGTACAAATAATGTTTTTATAATTTAGATATTATAGTTTTATTAATATAGTATTAATAAGATTCATACACTAAGTGAATATTATTTTGTTGAATAGTTTAATTAAAATGAAATAATAAAATAATAGAGGGATAGAGAGACGTACACGAAAATCAAGGGGGATTTTGTCGGGACGTAGAGAAGGGAGATTTCGATTTCTGTGTTGACGCGTAAACGCAATAAAGCTGTTGACTTTGACTTTCTCCATGTGCTTCCAATATACATTTTCAAATATTATTTTATTTCTCTGTATTCAACTTATGATTTTTTTTATGTTATTCTAAATTATATAATCAAAAATTATATAACAGTTCCCTCGTAGGACATAACTTATTTTTTCTGAAACGGGGACATAACTTATTGATATGTTTTTCAAGCATGTGAAATTATATTTATGATTCATATTATGATAACCTGCAACATTAGCTGCATTCTATAATAAATAGGTCCTAGGATATCTAAAATGGTAAATCAGTTATATTAAAATCAGAGCATTACGTGCTAATATGTTTAGTGATTTCATAAACTTTTCTTAAGCAGTGCTTTAATTCTACATACGTCGTTATCTTTTGTCACTTTTGTATATTATGATAAATAATTAAATATAATAAATTAGTTCTATATTAACAAAATTCATGAGACCATTTTTTATTAAGGCTAGTAACCATATATATATCTTAACAAAAGGGTAAAACTTACAGAAGTTGTTGAGTCCATGTCCATAAGATGATACACTCCCTCTTTAATTTATATATTAACAAAAGGCTTGTAGTTATTCTTTTTGTACTTCTTAAAGTATGAAAGCTAGTTTAATTTTAGATTTAGGAATCGTAAATAAATTCAATGTAACACTAAATCCTAATGTATAGAGTGCGAGTATTAGAATGGTAATTTAATTTGAGATAACAAAAGTTAATGATTAATTAAGTAATGAACTTACACTGCTAGATAATCAAAATTTTAAATTAAAGAATAGAGATAAATTATTTATGATTAACCAATAGCCCTTTCAACATACATATATTTACAGTATTTTAAGTATGGTTGGCAAAAAAGGTAGTGTCGTATTTAACAGATTAAAGATGACGTACAGAACTCACGTATCAAACATGCAAAAGATTTTTTTAACTATTTATATATTATGGTTATAATTTTTTTATATATTTTTATGAACCAAGAATGTGAAATAATAAAGTCTAGCTTTCTGATTTTAATTATCTTTAAAAAATAAAAAAATAAAAATATATATTTTTTATTAAACATGTTTAATTGTGTAAAAAACAGGTCGGGAATTGTCAGCCCTAATTTTAAGGACTATTTGTACTAAAGGCCTAAGAGTAAGAACGATTAATTTAATTATACATACTTAAGAATCATATTATTAACAATCCATATACTAGATGAATGGTTTGTGTAGTTTACTTAAAATTATATTTTTATGATACGTCCTAGGGTTCTCTAAATATTATATATATCTATGTATATGAAGAACGAGAGTGTTTATAATAGTCAAATGACTTCTTTTTACTACGTTGTATGGAGTGACACAATTAATCCTCAAACAAATTAACTCGTTTTGTTTTAATCATCTCTATTTTAAATTCACGTTGCATATTCTTATTATATTTTGACTACTTAATTTATACAATTTCACAAAATCAAAATATCGTACAGTCAAAAACATTATAACTCCTATAAATATGGTTATCAAGAATTGATTATCAAATTATCAATTTACTTATCATGTTATTAAGATAGTAGATATAGTTATGGAATGGCTAGGTTTATTACCGGTATATATGTTTATGTGTGTGTAGAGGGGTGGGTTATAAAAAAGATTTCCATCAATTCTTTAAAGAGATGTCTTGTATATGTACATATTATGTAATTACGAATGATTACTAACTTGTTATACCATGGTATATAATTAACCTAACATACCTGATACGTAATTACGTATGAACGGTTATGCGTGTCACCTAGAGTATGTGTTAATTCCAGTGGTTTTCTTCCCTTATACTATTTTCAGTATTTGCACATGAATAACTGTTATATGTGTATATATGTATCCTTGTATGTTACTCTCTCTCTTTTCCTATTCTACTTCTCATATATTACATTTAAGTATTAGTATCATGTATGAGTTGACCAAGACAAGTTTCTTCTTTATTTTTAAACAACAACGGTTTTTTTCAACCAGCTCGATGCGCCGGACCGTACGATTACATTAACGTGATAAATGGTACGTTTGCAAACGTCGTGACCAACATTGAAATTCGTTATACACATTGCCCATGTGACACTAACATGGTTATGTCTCTCAACGTAAACATGAACCAACATTAAAATGGCGAACTCGTTAAAATAGTTTGTAGCAAAGAAAATACAATACCTATGAAAAACAGAGAAAAAGTATTAAACAATAGAGTTAATTATACGATTGGTACCTGTGTTTTGCTCATATTGCAATATTGGTCCCAACTTTTGAGAAATTATAGGTTTGGTCTTTATTGTTTGTCAACTCGTAACACGATTAATCCCTAGCATTAACTTTTTTTAAGTTTTTCAGTTAAGTGACTGTGAAAAGACCATATTACCCCTAACTAAAAGACAAAATATATGTAGGACCCCTTTCTTTTAATTTAATTATATATATATATATATATATATATATATATATATAATATATATATATATATATATATATATATATATATATATATATAAAATCATATTATATTAATAAATATATATATATACATATATGAATACACAGTCAAGTAGTCAACCCACCACCGCCGTCAACCACCACCAGCAACCAACTACCATCTCCATCACCACCATCCATCAGACCACCACCATCACCATTCTATATCACTATCTCCGCCAACCAACATCCCACCGGCGAACTCCACCTGCCGGACCTCCACCGGTACACCACCTCCCACCCCTGTTGGTGGTGGTGCCGGAGATCACCGACGGTTGTGCCGGAGGAGGCTGGGGAAGCTGTGCATGGAGGGTTGGGGTTGGGATTCAATTAGAGAGAGAGAGAGAGAGAGAGAGAGAGAGAGAGAGAGAGTGAGTGAGAGAGAGACGAGGGTGGTGATAGGTTTGGCCGGCGGTGGCGTCACTGCACGTCGCCAAACGAAGACAATGACGGGGAAGGGGGTGGGTTGGGTTTTAACAGTGATGTTGACTTTTTTGTATTGTGTGTGTATTATATATATAATATAATAAAGAAAAGGGTCTCATATTTAATAATAATGTTTTTTAGTTCAGGGGTAATATGGTATTTTCACAATCACTTAACCGAAAAACTTAATAGAAGTGCTAGGGACCAATCATGTTACGAGTTGGCAAACAGTAGGGATCAAACCTGTAATTTCTCAAAAATTGGAACCAATATTGCAATATGAGCAAAACACAGGAACCAATCATGTAATTAACTCACAAAAATACTATAAAAAACAATAAAAGGCAAAAGAAATGCGTTAGGGGGATAATTAAGGCCAGAGTCAAACTCCGGTGGCCACCGTAGGAGGTGAAGGTCTTACCGCAAGATTAGAAGCGCATGTTTTGTATGTATCCAAAACCCATGCATTGAATGGGTGTGATTCATTCGTAACTTTATATAATAAAATGAAACCTAGTCGTCATTTATTATATCCAAATCTTTTATTAAAAAACAAAAAGCAAACCTGTCGCTTATTCATGTGTTGTGTTGTGACCATTGATAATATTTGCAACTTTATCCAATATAAATAAAGTCGTTACAAAATTTGGGTCAGAGCATTGATAAGATTAAGCATGTTGTAAATGGAAAAAAATAACCTTGATAAATATAAGAATGTACTATACGGATTTTGTAAAACATATTTCAAGTTCTAGGAAGAAAAGGAGATGAACCTATATAAAATCGAATATTTGAATCAGCTTTGACACATTCTATGTTTATGCTTTGATAACTTATGCACTATACACACACTACTTCATTTAAATTAAATTTACAATGAAATGTAGATAGACTAAGCAAGTTTCAACGGTATATTTAAAATTTTATAAACTTTAAATTGTAAAAATTATAAAAAAAAAAAGAAAAGGATGAGTGGGTAAAAAATAAATAATAAGTGTAGGACATAAAATATAACTATAGGAAACTTATGGGACTAAAGAATAAATAAAACTTTAGTTAATAAAAGGCACACCTGTGGGTAAAAAAACTCCCACCTATATATATGCCTTATCCATCAGAGACCTTCTGGAAGCTCAAAAAATTGCAACTAAATCCATAAAAGATGTTGTATACTCGGTGATCCTCAATTCACTGTGGTGTATTTGGAAAATGAGAAACGGGATGGTGATTCGAAATCAAGCTTCATCGTTGAAAAGACTTATTGAGAATGTTAAAACAAATGGTTTTTTTGGATTAAAAGTTGAACCAAGCTTGTTGAATTAGATGGGACAGATGGATGAATTTTAGATTTTAATGTTCATTTAACAGTTCAATAGTTGTTTTGTAGGTTGGTTTATTGTTTGATGTTTATGTATCTTTTGCCTTCTAGTAAAGCTTTTAATGGAGTTTCTGCTTTTAAAATGAAAAGCACACCTTTAATTTTGAAAAAATTGCCAAAATATCATTGCATTAGATTTTTTACCTTATGAATGAAGTGATTGCAATTTGATAATTGTGTATATACACACAATATTAGTAGTAAGTGTGACAGTTAATAGTTAGAAGTCTATATATATAATTTTTTGAAAAGCAAAATGACTTATATAACATCAAGCCCAACAGTAAGTTACTGGAAGGGCACAAAGAAAGCATCAGAGGTTACACCAGAAGGATACACGAGGAACTTTACAAGCTAAATTTGACCCAGGCAGACCAATCGATGGACTGGATTTTAGCTCTAATCTTAACCCATAAAAAACTAGAACTCTTAAGATTTTCATAAAGCCACTCAAGAGATGCCTTGCGGTTGTTGAAGACAATACCATTTCTCATCTTCCAGATACTCCAAAAAGCAGCCAGAATGATTAGTTCAATCCCGACTAGCAACATTCAATGACCAGTTTTTTTTTAATCAATTTCTTTATTTCATCAAATAATTTAGGTGTACATCACTATCAAATAAAAATTTACCGCACATTACTCCAAACAAAAATTACATCATTTCATGTACATATACTAGTGGGCATGACTCGTGTTATGCGCCGGGTTTGTAAAATTTAAAAGGTTTAATTCTGACGATTTATACGTTAATTTTGACCTACCATAAAAATTTCACACATGAAACTCTTATAAAAAATTGTAACAGGAAGGAATACTCTAAATGAATCCTCGCAGCAAAGGAATAAAAAACAAATGTGTAAATGATAACTTTATTAAAGTTGATGGACTATATTGTAAATTGGTTAAAAAATTAAAAAAAAAACTTTACCAAAGTTCAAAAGATTAATTGTACATTTGATATATCTCGAGGGTTTAAGTATGAATTTTAAATAAAGTACAAAATAAGCAGGTACTCAATTTGAAAATAAGAATAAAAATACTGTAGTTAATTTCAAAAGATCCCTATAGATTTAAGTGTAAATTATAGACAACAAAATAGGTTTTTTTTTTTTAATTTTGGAGGGAAAAAAACTTGTGTGGTAACATTAAGAACACCTACAATTTCACTATTCGCCATCTTTCCATTTGTTATATATAATAGGTTTACCAGCGTGATATAGTGGGTGTCACGGAGACCTTTTTTCGGTTTACCATCGTCGTTGTCGCCGTTGATGTTGTAAATATTTAGTAATTATACTGTTAAGTTTTTAAATAGCAATTAGTTATAAAAGATATAAAATGTAAATGCAAATTTAAATAGTAATATAAAGTATTATAAATAAGATAAAACTTAATAAATTGAATTAAATAATCCAATGTGTATTAATTAATTAATATAATAATTAGGAGAAGTTTATTAAATGAAAGCAAATTAGAAATTATTGCAATAAACACTTCTATCGTATGCTTAAAAAAGGTATCTTCGGTATTTTAAACTTTAAATAAAATTATAAAAATGTATTTCTCAAATGTTTTATATAACAACATGGATACACACTCAGATTTATAAAATTGATTTTTTTTTCTCTTCATCCACATTGTCCGATTCATCCAAAGGAGAAATTTTTTTTGATTATTATTGTGGTGTGAGCTTTGGCCCGACATATTTCCCAATTGAAATTATGAAGGATCGTGCAAAGGCTAATGAACGTCCACTAGAAAACTATTTTGGAGACAATCTTGATTATGGCATATAAAAGTTTTTAAGTGTCGGTTTCATATGAGTCGACAACTAAATCTATGTATAGTTTGTGATATTGAACGCGAGTTCGAGTACTTTCAACGACTAGAAGAAGCTAGAGGTAAACTCGGTGTTTCAAGTTTACAGAAGTTTATGTCCGGAACTTGGCAATTGGGTAATAGAAATAGTGACGACTCGTTCAATGAATACATGAAGATGGCCGAAAAAATATATTGCGATAATTGTATAATTTTGTCAAGGTAATATTATTTATTGTTGTTATTATTATTATTATATTATTATTATTAATTATTATTAATATTATTTAGTGTTAATACTAATGTTTATTATAACTATTGTTTAATGTTTTTGTTATTGTTTTTTATCATTATTGTTTAATGTTATTATTATTGTTTATTGTTATTGTTATGTTGTGTTATTAAGATATCATTGATATATACAGAAAAAGATATTTGATAACACAAAGGGTGACATTCAACAAAATACTCCGTTCAAGAAGATGTACATGAGTTTTTGGGGTGTTTGGTAATATCAATTGTACACATTGAAAGTGGTCAAACGGTCACATTGTTGGGGGTCAACACCAATGAGGTGACCATCTACACCTAACCATTATGCTTGAGGTTGTGGTGGCGTTGCATGCTTTTTAAATTTTACAAGCCTTCTTCGTAGTATGAGTATGAATATTATCATATCAATGATTAAAGAAGATGAAATTTTAAAAATTCACAAATCCACAAGAAGATATGCTGAGCAAGCGTGTGGAGTCATGAAGAAGAAGTGGCACATCATTGCCAATCTCGCACGCATGTGGTATAAGAAGAATGTCCCGAATGCAATGTATCGTTGTTTTATTTTACATAACATATTTAAAGAATAAGGTCGGATGATTTACCAATAAATATAGAGATGCCAAATAATATTTTATGTAATATATTAATATTAATGTTTATTTAATTTTTTATTTTGTTATAATGTTAAATTTGTAAATATTTGTTTAAAAAAGTAACTAAAATTAATAATTATTAATTAATGATTAGGCAATCATTGAATTCTATACAATCATAATCACAACATGTTGTTTCTGTTATATCTTTTTAGACGGAACCTAATGAATTCATCCCCAAAGGAGATGGGTAAGTGTCTCCCTGATGGGGGAGGGAAACGCACCATCACCACCCTTTTTTTCCATCATACTGTGTTGATGTGGCTGCATGCATGAAAACATTTTTTCTCTATCAGACTTCGGATCACATACACCACTACTAATGACCTAAGCCACATAACCTCCTATCACAATGGAACACGGGGCCTAGTGGCGTGATAGGAGCATGATGGGCCCTTTCGCTATTAGTACAACATGTTTTTGTGTTTTTTTTCTTATTTTGGTTACAAATCATAACACTAAATCTCATATTTTTTTAATTAAACATCACCTTCACACAAATATCATTACATTTCTTAATGAATGAGAGTGCGATAAGAGCCACCAACTATATAACTCCCATGTTACAACACTCTATCACTAACCCATACTAGTGGCCTTAAAATAGGTTCTTTTTACAACTTTTTTTCCCTCTTTATAACACCTAATCTTACATTTTAAAAGAATTTAAACCAATATTACTTTTGTTAAACAATCACCAATATCATCAATCTACAAGCTTTAAAGCGTCTAAATAACAAAGAATCCTAATAATCTTTTATTGTGTGTCATCAATTACACCTTGTGAAAGTAAGCTATTAAGCTTTGTTTAAATATTTGGAAGTTTCAAGTTGGTTAGAATGTTCGATGTATTTAAATTGTTGCTAAAACATTAATTGTTTTTTTAGAATATTATCTATCTATATAAAAGAGGAAAGTTAGCTACAATATAGTTTTATAATCTTTTATTTTGACCACAAAACTTTAGTTTTTAATTACAAATCCCTTCAAAACCCTCTTATACATAAATAACCCTTTCATATTACTTTGTTATTTCTTTGGTGATTGAAATAGTTTACATTGAATATTTTTATTGCTCTCATATCTTTTTATTATAATTAGTCTTAAATATCTTTTGTGTTATTATTATAACTTTTAAAATATAATATCTTTTAAACTTAAAATATCTCATTGTAGAGTGTTTTTTTTATTTCGACAAGGCTTTTAAATAATTCCGAATAGCAACAGATGCTTATTTTTATCTATATTGTGATATAAATTTGATTAATATCGAACAAGTCAAATATTATATATTTTTTATTTTTTCCATCTATGTTTCCATCAGGGGCATATCTAAAGCCAAGGGAGGGCGAGCAGCCGCCCACCCTACAAATTTTTTTTTTTAACGTTATGTATACGTGAAAATCCCAATCGCCCCATAAAGTTTTGCAATGGCCCCCTTTTAAATTCTTGAAACTAAAGAAAGAGCAAAATTATCTCAAATACATTGTGTGGAGCAGAACTACAATGGGATCCGATGATCTTCCGACAGGCCAGCGACCCATATTTTCTCACTAACCGGGTCTGTAATCGAATGGATTTTTGAAATTTCACTCTCAAATAATCATGTAATTAGTAGGAAGAAAAAAATTATATCAAGATAAATATATTTGATAATAATACAAGATTGATATCAAAGATGTTGAGCATATCATGAGTATAATTGTTTCAAACATCACATATTATCACTTTTATGAGTATAATTGCTTTAATACGATTCTTGTTATATATACATATACACAAATTCACAAGTTTGGGAACCATTTTAACGATTTTTTACGTTAACCAACCAACCCGACCCGATCTAACTCGAACCGGACTGAAAAAATATATATTATATTTGGATAACCAAATGACCCGTAAAATTTCCGTCCCCGTGAAAAAAAATTCTAAATCCGCCACTGATTTCAATTTAAATATTGTTAAAAAATCAGTTCGTTCTCGCCGCGTAGCACGGCTTATGCACACTGTTTTTTTTTTTTAAATTAAAAAATAGGTAGCCGCAATCATCGCGTTAGTATTCCCATTATGGTTCAATGACCAAGGAGTGATGCAAGGTCAACGTGTGCACATACACAACTGACCAAGTCCAACCTATTCCCTCTTCTTTTATTTTTATATTTATCCAGTCAATTGGATGCTATTTATACCATCAATTTAAAAATATTGTTCTAGAAAGAGGGTTTTCTTTATTTTAACAAATTTAAAGATTATCTTTTATTTTTTATATTATCACTAAATCCACACTTCAATTCTTATACCTTCGTTCTAAGTGAGGAATCCTAATCATTTAGTCGAAAACTATTTTCAATACCCCCTAGAAACATTATATTTTAACAAAATCACCTAATACTTAATTTCATTTTATAACCCATCATTATATTTCATCCTCATATTTTAAAAGATTTAAATGTAAATAATTTTGGAAAATAATGTTTTTTTAGTTAAATTATAAATATGACGTTAAGAATTTTACTTTGAATATTACAAGGATGGTTTAATCAAAAGATCAATTTTTGTAATAAAAAGGTGTTACAATATATATGAATTGGTATAAACATAGATCAAATGTAATAGTATAAGATAAATCGAATCGTTATAACTTATAATTAGTTATCAATTGTTTGATACTTGAAAGTTCTATTTGCGACTCTCACTCGGTTTGAACTGTCATTAGGGGACATATGCTCGTCTACATAAGTTAGTCAAAATTGAGGTAGGATATATGCATGATTAAATTTGTTGACCAATATGGATACAACCGAAAAGATGTCATCATCAACTTTTTTGTATATTAATATAATTAAAGAAAATTAACATACAAATAAACAAAATTGATTTTGTCACCTAACTTTGGAAAACCTAAATTTTTGTTATTACTTAAGACTTGACTGATCTTTATTTGTCATTTTATTGAAGGTTGAATGATTGCAATAAATTTTTGGTCAAATGAACTCTTTAACGTATTTGTGTGTATGATTGTGTGATGATGTTGTTACTAGTGTTATAGTCATTCATAGCATTTGACGTTCACATTTCGACATGTTGTCAATGTTGATAGACGGTTTACTTTCATTTATTCCAAAGGATGACGATGAATGAATACAAAATTAAATTAAAGAGTCAAACTTTACATTTGTTTCAACTGTTTTACTAATGGAAATTTAAGAGGTCTTGTTAGGCTAGATATTCTTATTAAAAGAAAATTTTATCGGTAAAAAGAATCCCCGACCCCTTTTGTGGTTTAGCTCCGACCATGCCTAGTATGATTCAAATATCCTTATTTCTCTTTTGGGAACCTAGGGAACCCCCTTACACGATAAACTCTTAGGTTCTACCAATACTCTTCTAACAGGCAAAAACAGATAAAATGAGAGTGACGTCTGGCAGGTGGCCTTATAAAAAGTATACCAAGATTTGAACGCATGACCTTTAAATTTAAGGCAATAGCACTACACGTACTCTTGCCACCCTATTGTCAAATATAGGGACTGATAATACTACCTGAGACAAGTTAGGGTTTATCAACGAGGTATGCTAGTCAGAAAATTAAAAAGACAAAACGTACACGCATCAATAAGTTATGAATGACAGAGAACTCTTACTAGCTACCAGTTTCAGGTTTGATTCCACACGCTCGAGTCATCTTTGATAATATACACTACTTTGGTTGTCACATTGTATCATATGAGATAGACTTGTTCTTTAGAAGATACACGCAATATGTTTTCAGACTCGTGTTAAAACAAATCTTTACCACTCTTTTCTTCTTTTGTTCTTTCAGTTATTTTAGATGTAAATTGCTTCGTATTTTGGATCTTTTAAATTGTTTTATCTGTCATGAAGAGTTTCCATATATACAAAGTTCGTACCATTAACCCTCCATCAACAATATATTTCATCATATTTGTATCAAACTTTTTGACTCATAGTCTTCTAACACACTAATAATTAGTAAAGATATTAAAAGATAAGTTTTAGTTTAAAAGTTAGGGAAAAGAGTAGAATACCAAAAATAAATTATTGGAATTTAATATCAACTGCTAAAATTCGATCATAACAAAACGATATACCATTGTAAACTTGTGTTACAAGATTGAGATTCCGTCGGTATTTTTATATTTCTTTAACTATAGTTATATAATTACGATGGGCAGTTACTATTTTTTTATATTATATTAAATTAAATGAGTTTAAAATAAACGAAATGTATCTTGAAAGCAACAATGTCACCAAAAGCACCCCCATTATGATTCCTTTATTTTAATTTATTTTATTATTTAGCAGTGAATATTGTAAGAATCTTAATGGTTTTGTTCGTTAGTGGCAGTTTATTTTTTAATTCGAAATAATGCAGCTTTAGTTAACGCGTTTTCATAAATACAAACACACAACATATATTTTTTTATTTTTTTTAATAAATAACATATACACAAACTAAATAATAAATTTATCTTTATAAAAAAAGTGCTTACTTATTTCTCATATAAGTATCACTTACACTTAACTCCATGATACAACGCAACTTAAATACTATCTGAACTATTATTAAAAGTTATGATATTTAACTAAAGAAATATAATCGCAACTTCTGGTGGTAGTCTGGTTTTAAAGACTTTTTAAAAACTACTTATTTTCAAACCTATTTAGTAGTAGTTTAAATTAAAAAACCTAAAATAGAGTATTTTGGTTTAAAAACTAAAGAAATATAATGATCATCAGGAAATCTCTGACTATTGTGTGGTCCTATGTATGCCCTATATTCTTTAAAACTTTGATAGTGTCACTAATGTTTTATGTATGTGAATAAACAGTAGTAGACTAGTAGTTTGTTTCGAATGTAAGGGATATATCCATTTAACCCTTCGTCCCTATGGATGCAAATTGATGTTAATCGACATATTTTGAAATTTTGCGGTTATAGTTCGAGTTGCAATAACTCGAGCGAATATGTGTAAGATGAATTATTAAGAAACAAAAAATAATCCGCCAAATATTTATTTTTAATTCTTTTTTAAGTAGACCAAACTAAAATCTTGAATCATGCTTTAACAAAAAGGTAATTACCTAATTTGGCATTGATGTGTTTTGTTTGTTTTTACTAATGGGCATACAGCATATGCAGTGTTTGCGTTGCAAAAATTTAGCCAAACCTTAGGACCATCCTCGGTCACTTTCTTACATACTAATATTTAAGTTAAATATTTTCCCGAGTGCGTTATACATGTACAGTCATGTTAGAGAAATATAATTTTTAAAGTGATATGACATGATATATACGTGATATGTGGCCAAGTATGTATTTAAATTCACGTATCCGACTTCATTATAATATTCTCATTACAATGCATGTATTTCTTTTGTGAATTACATTGTCTATATAATTCGTGAATCTGTTGTTGTGTATCATGTTTCATGTGCACAAAACTTGTTAAGTATAATTTAAAGAGTATATTAAAAGATCAATTTATTTTTTTAACATCATCACCTAGAGTTTCATCACAACTGCAGGGTGCAAAACTAAACCTATAACATTTTAATTGTATGACACACCACTAACCATTAGGACCAAACCCCCTACTTGAAAGATCAATTGATTTGAGAGATAAATCATATATAGTTTCTTAAATTTAAATATTTTTCATAAGAAATGACTTTTTAATTCGTTTCTCGCGAGATCTTGCAGTTCTCGAGATATTTATAGTTATGTGATCTCTTTTCTACACATAGACACACAATATTTTTTTGACTTTATACAATATATTGTTAGGATATGAGTATTACATTGGACACACATATTTTTTTATCATAAGCTGATTTTATTGTTAGTTTTAACTATATACCTTAGTAAAATAGACACTAGTTGCATTTATGATATGTTGTTAACAATTAAACATCATCTTATGATAAGTAAGTACCATATAGAAGTTGTTCTACTCTTATTAATTAGGTAATTCGTTTTAATGAGTTATTAAGACCTTGGTAGCACAACAAAACATGAAAGTATTGCATGTGTTAATGAAAGAAATATGTGTTAGTGGAAAAAAAACATTCTTTACTAGGTGTTTTGTACAAACCTATTTTGAAAAAAGACAAACCTATATTAAAGTAATTTATGTGTTAATTACTGTAGTGATCCGTTTTAACAAAATAATTACTATACGTGCCTCTAGAAATTAGAACATATGCAAACACAATTAGTTGAGATTAGAATAAACCCTAGAAGTCAAACAAAAATTGCCATTAGAGAATCGATTGAAGAACAAAGAGATAAAAAGAAGCAATCAAAATGGTCTATTCTTCCATGAATTTATCAATGTCTGCTTAGTTAATATCCAAATTTAGATGAATTAGAACAACCCCTAGTAAAAATTTGTGTTTATTTTGTTAATCAAGCTTTTTTGTAAAAACAATTAAGGGTGTTATAGACTTACGGTCTCCCATAATAGAGCCACCGTACGTAGTGGTTATATAAGATTTTCATCCTTTGCAAGTGCATTTTGGGGATCAAAATACCAATCACCATGAGTCCAGATTTTTATTCTATCACATTTTGAAGAACAGGGGCTATTTGAGTTA
Source organism: Flaveria sonorensis (assembly GCA_025506505.1). NCBI lineage: Eukaryota > Viridiplantae > Streptophyta > Magnoliopsida > Asterales > Asteraceae > Flaveria > Flaveria sonorensis. Next base: position 25,005 of record JACCIY010000299.1, on the reverse strand, counting down.
CTCCTTCGTGGGCATTTGCATCTTTGTTTCTTCTTCTTCAATGCTATGATAGAAAACTAGGAATGCTAATGTCTAATTGTTCGTCCTGTTGACTGATGGAACACTTTAGATGGAAGAAGAGCATATTAAGGCAGTACTAAGATTAACAAACATGAAAAATCTACAAGGAATGCTTATAGAAGAGCAAGTCGCGGTATAAGATCACACATGACGAGTAAAATGATTCACCCATACATGCGAAGGTTTTGTACCTTGTCTCAAGCGAGACTCGAGAGGAAGGACCACCTTAAATACACACCTATACCGCTACACAATGAAGCAATGTTAGTGTGTCTTCATCTAGCTCAATTTATAGCCATAATAATCTATCAATTACAAGTATTTATGATTAATTTTCTGCTACAATGTATGCTTAAATAATACTAAAAAGAAATTTAGACAACTGTATAGAAGGACATGTCACATTTGTGAATCTTATACAATTTAGATCGACAAATTTCAATGTTTTGAAATTTTACTTTAAGGATCAAAGGTTCGTAATATTTTAATGTCAAATTACACTAAAATGTCACAGATGAACTGAAATCATCAACATATATAAATTAAATGGTCTATATATGATTATTTTTGTATCAAACGTGTCTGAGTTAAGATTAAACGTTTTCCTTTTACATAAATAGTAAACAAATCTTGTTTAAAATGAGTAATATTGACCTGGTCAACGTGAACGCTACAAGATGGCTACATGAATTTCATCTTAGAAATAATGATAGCCAAGCTTCACAGTCATATCATTTTTTTAGAAGTTAAGGGTTGTTTACGATAAACATTACGACAATACTATCTCCATATATCAATTAGGAGATTGAACTCATTGAAACTTGGCAACTAATTTTTAAAATTCAAACTATTTTTTGATCAATTATAATTTTAACGTTTATTTTTATTACCAAGAAAAATCTTACAAACATAATTATTAATTGATTTTCATTTTGTTTTACTTAATGATTGAGAATACAATAAGAAAATATACAACGAAATAGAGTGAAAAATCAATTGACAATCAAATGTAATACAATAATGATTATACTACTAAAATTATCATTAACAATAAAAATAAAAGTTAAGTTATCATCGACTAACTTGATAATATGATTATCAAACGCAAATAGTTTATTGCTTGAATTATTAAACTTCAATTTACCAAAAGGGTTAATATTATGCAAATATGTTAATTGGTTATTGTTCTATATAAAATAAGTCGCATAAAAGTTATGTATATAACAATTAATAACAAGTATAAACAAAAAGAAAATTGCTTTGCTGTTGATATTGTGAGAAAAGAATAATAAAACATCACCGGAGACTCCGACCCGATTGTCGCGGTCTCTGTTTTAACTCAAACCTGTAAGTCGGTCACCGACATCACATGGTTGCAACTACGCGCCTCGTGCCCCACGTGCCTCACACGTTCTGTTTATTGTTGCAAATACGCCCCTCATCTTTTCAGGAAGTTCACTTTTAGGATATGTGTTATGTATGTATTTACAGAATTGCAGTTTTCCTTGTACTTTAAATGTGTCGTTATCACAGTTATGTCGGATTCAAATTTCACCTTTATGCCTTTACAGTGGTTGGTTATATTATTCCTTAATTTTAAAAACATATATATGTGATAAAAAGTTAATGCTAAGGTCTGCAACAACTAGAATTTCGAATTACTCTTAATCGACTTGAGTCGAATTTTATACTTTCGGTTTGAATTTAAAATCGATTCAAATTTGAGTTCTGAATAATTCGAATTAAATTAAAATCCAGTTTGAATACAATTAGATAAGATCACCGCGTTGCGTAGGGACTTATAATTATAAAAAAAGTTAACGTCGGTACGTTATTGTGGACCCACGCATTGAAGGAACGTTGATAAAATACATAATTTTTAACAAGACAAATGAATCTTGGATGTTATTGATAACATTCGAACCAAATAAAGAAAGAAACACCCGTTGCGTCAGGAGTGTAAAAGCATAATGAAAAGGAATGTCAAAATGTTGACACGAACCCACGCATTGAAGAGAGTGTTGATAACATACGTAACTTTAAATAATGAAAAGAAACTTGGACGTCGTTAATAATATTCGAACCTTTATAAAAAAAATTGTAAGTGTCACAAACCGTTGTGGTGAAGCCCTTGATAATATTTGAAACTTTATGTAAAAAATAAAGTTGTTACGTACAACACCGTTTTGAATGAAATCTTCTCCAAAACATAGATAAAAAATAGCACGTTGTAATTCTATATTTAAAATTTTATAAAACATAAATTGTAAAAGATATATAGAAAAACAATGACTAAAATTGGTAAGTGGGTCCAAAAAAAGTTTTTAAGTATTAGGATATAAAATGTACCAATAGCTAAACTTAAAAGTGTCAAAATGTAAGTTTTTAAGATTTAAAATTGAAATTGTGATATGATTAAACAAGAACCGACACAAACATGTATAAGGAAGACTCTTTTTTTTTTAATTAACATAGGAATGCAAAATTTGAAATAGAGAGATATTACAATTAAAAATTGCATCAAGACTCCCAACTTTAAATCTCTACTTTCCTCCTATGTTTGATCGATAAAAATGCAGTAGCTTTTATTTCCTCCTATGTATCCCGAGATTTACTTTGTGCTTTACTACTTAACGGTTTGTATTTTATTAGTAAGTAATGACCACTTTAACTAAAATTTAAAACATGTGATATGATTTAAAAAACTTAAACCGTTTTATCATTTTTGTAGACTTGTAATAAACTTCTTCACACAGATAACAAATGGTTTTTTCCAAAACCTTCACAAGTCTTTGTATTTTAAACCGGTTTAAGATATTTTCATGTGTCATAATTTAGCGATATTTTCTTGAAAATAAGAAAACTGTTATAATATCACAATAATTAACACAAGATTAGTGTTATAACCTTAAGAATTTTAAAGAGAATTGCAAGAGCAAGAAGAAGAGAAATGTATAACTTATAAAAGTGTATACAAGAGGTGCATCTTCTTCTCTACATTAAGCTGGTATTTATACTACAAAGATCAATCATTTTGGTAGACAAGTAAAACTATTTAGCATAGTAAACTTATCTACAAGTTTGACAAAGAGTTCATCCACTTGCTATGGTAAATATTCATAATACTCCCCCTTGGATGACACTTTTCAAACTTCAAGAGTTTAAGTACTGCCTTATTAAAAACCTTGCTAAAGAAAAACCCAGTGGGAAAAAACCTTAGCTAAGGAAAAAAGAGTGCAGCTTATAACTCCCCCTCAAATTGTCTTCTGTAGATCATCACATTGTGTGTACGTGCCACATGCCAATATCATAAACATGTTTTCTGAAAGTTGTTTTGGAAGTGCCTTTGTGAAAAGATCAGCTGAATTATTGCTAGATTGAACGTATCTCATTTCAACTTGTTTATCTTTAATAAGGTCTTGAGTGTAGGAAAGAATCTTGGTGGTATATGTTTTGTTCTGTCACTTTTGATATACCCTTCTTTCATTTGTGAGACACAAGCTGCATTATTTTTATAGATTGGTGTTGCATTTCTATCTTTCTCCAATCCACAAGAAGTTAATATAAGTTGTGTCATAGATCTTAACCATACACATTCTCTTGAAGCTTCATGTAGTGCAATGACTTCAGCATAATTTTAGGATGTCGCAACGAGTGTTTGTTTCTGAGAGCGCCATGAAATCGCAGTTCCTCCATTCTTAAATATGTATCCCGTTTGAGATTTTGCTTTATGAGGATCAGATAAATAACCTGCATCTGCATAACCAACCAACCCTTCTTTTGAATTATTAGGATAAAACAAGCCTAAATCAATAGTACCTCGAAGATATCGAAAAATATGTTTAATCCCATTCCAGTGCCTTTTAGTAGGGGCTGAACTAAATCTTGCTAACAAATTAACTGCAAAAGAAATGTCAGGTCTCGTACAGTTAGTAAGATACATAATAGCTCCAATTGCACTGAGATATGGTATCTCTAGACCAAGGATCTCTTCATTATCTTCGCAAGGACGAAATGGATCATTATCAACATTGAGTGATCTAACAACCATCGGTGTGCTTAAAGGATTTGCTTTGTCCATATTGAAACGCTTTAAGAGTTTCTCAGTATAAGTCGACTGATGTACAAGTATTCCATTATGCATATGATCAATCTGCAAACCAAGACAATATTTGGTTTTTCCAAGGTCTTTCATTTCAAATTCTTTCTTTAAAAGAGCAATTGCTTCATTAATTTCCTTTTGCGTCCCAATTATATTTAATCATCAACATACACAGCTATGATCACATATCCTGATGTTGTCTTCTTAATGAAGACGCATGGACAAATAAGGTTACTTGTGTATCCTTTACTTGTCAAATAATCACTCAAACGATTATATCACATCCGTCCAGATTGTTTGAGTCCATACAAGGATCTTTGTAATTTGATGGAATACATTTCCTTAGGCTTTGAGTTTAATGATTCGGGGAATTTAAAACCTTCAGGAATTTTCATATAGATGTTACTATCTAGTGATCCATATAAGTAAGATGTGACAACATCCATAAGACGCATCTCTAAATTTCTAGAGACTGCTAAGCTGATTAAGTATCTAAAGGTTATTGCATCCATAACAGGGGAGTATGTTTCCTCATAATCAATCCCTGGCCTTTGTGAAAAACCTTGAGCTACAAGTCTAGCTTTATACCTTGTAACTTTATTTTTCTCATTTCGTTTTCGTACAAAAACCCATTTGTACCCTACAGGCTTTACGGCCATAGGAGTAATAACAATAGGTCCAAACACCTTTCGTTTGTTAAGTGAATCTAATTCAGCTTGCATAGCTTCTTTCCATTTATCCCAATCATGTCTATTTTGACAGTCACTAACTGATTTTGGTTCAGGATCATCATCTCCACTCATGATGTCACTTGCTACGGAATAAGAAAATATTTCATCAATACCTTCCATTTCATCTTGATTCCATAAGATATGTGTGTGACCATAGTTAATTGATATTTCTTTGTTAGTTTCATCCAAATCCTCCTCATGAGAGGTTTTGGTATTAAGCGTTTCATCAAGATCATTCACTTTATTGTCAACTTCCTTTTCATGAGTTTTTCTTTTTCGAGGATTTTTATTCTTGGAACCGATTGGTCTTCCTCGTTTCAAACGTCTCTGAGATTCATGAGCCATTGTGTTATCTATTTGCTTATTTGGAATCTCAACTCGAGCTGGAGCATTAGCAGCTGGTATATGAGACTTAGTAACTTTGTTTGTATCAGTAAATGCATCAGGTAATTAATTTGCAATTTCTTGCAAGTGTATTATCTTTTAAACATCTGTCTCACATTATTTAGTTACTGGATCAAGATACAATAATGAAGGAACATACCATGATACATCATTTTCTTGTTTTTTCTTTTCTCCCCCTAATGTCGGGAAAACTGACTCGTTAAAGTGACAATCAGCAAAACGTACTGTAAATACATCACCCGTTAAAGGTTCAAGATATCTTATGATGGAAGCTGATTCATATCCAACATATATTCCCAACCTTCTTTGAGGACCCATTTTTATACGTTATGGTGGTGCAATAGGGACATATACAGCACACCCAAAAATTCTAAGGTGGGAAATGTTTGGCTCATTGCCAGAAACAAGTTGTAAGGGAGAGTATTGAAGATTTGCACTTGGTCTCACACGAATTAGTGATCCAGCATGAAGAATGCATGACCCAAATAGACACAGGGAGTTTTGTCCTCATTATTAATGGTCTAGCTATTAGTTGTAGACGTTTGATTAACGACTCAGCTAAGCCATTTTGTGCGTGTACATGAGCAACAGGGTGTTCAATAATAATTCCTACAGACATGCAATAATCATTAAAGGCATGTGATGTGAATTCACCAGCATTATCAAGTCTCACCATTTTAATAGTATAATCAGGAAAATGTGCTCGTAATTTGATAATTTGAGCAAGAAATTTTGCAAATGCTACATTACGAGTTGATAACAAAGAGACATGAGACCATCTACTTGACGCGTCTATCAAAACCATAAAGTATCTGAATGGTCCACATGGTGGATGAATTGGCCCACATATGTCTCCTTGAATTCTTTCAACAAACAGAGGTGATTCCTTTTCAATTTTCACAGGCCGAAGGCCTTGTAATTAATTTCCCAAGAGAACAAGATGTACACAAAGGAAGTTTATTCAATTGTGGGATCTTTTGATATTTCAATGGGTGCCCATGAGTGTTTTCAATTATTCTTCTCATCATTGTAGATCCTGGATGGCCTAATCTGTCATGCCATAAGTTAAGTGTTTCAGGATCACAAAATTTTTCTTTAACTGCCATATATGCCTGAGGCATATTAATGTGTGTATAATGTAAACCAGACTGAAGCATTAGCAGTTTTTCTAATATCTGATCTTTGCTTATGATATGCAAATATTTTTCACTATCAACAGTCTTTGACTGAGTATCATATCCGTTATGATATATGTTTTTAAAACTCAACAGATTTCTTGTTGATTTTAGGGAAAATAAAGCATTTTCTATTATAAGCTTTGTACCATTTGGTAATGCTAAATTAGCTTTTCCTACTCCTTCTATCTGGTCTGTAGGTCCTGATATTGTATTAACGATTCATTTTGTTGGTTTAAGCTCAAAAAAATATTTCTTAGACCTAAGTATAGTATGTGTGGCTCCACTATCCGCTATACATATATCTACTTCATTTGTTTGATCTTGCTCTCCAATGATGTTCATTTTAATCTTGAAAGTATAAAAAAATTAATAAGTGAATAACGACGATATTGTTATATTTTAACAAGAACTTTATTTAATCAAAAGAAAACATTACATGAAGAAAAATACATAATTAAGATATGAAAACACTTAATTGTTGCATATAACTATTATGGTCAAGCAACATGTGTTTCAGAGTTCCATGTCAAAGTCTGCAGTGTTCAACTCAACGTTGAGATTATCAAAATTATCAACATGGTTCACTTCCTTCTCTTTTCTTTTAAGAGAGGCTTGGTATAACTCACATAAATGTGGAGCTGTGCGACAAGCCTTTGACCAGTGGTTTGTGTTATCACATCTAAAACAGGAAGTGTCATTTTTTTCGGACCTACCAGCTTCATTCCATTTGTGTTGGTTAAAATTGTTATTTTGTGGAGCGTGGTAATTGATTGTTCTTTGATTTCTACCACGGTCATATCCACGGCCACGACCACGTCCACGACTATAAAAGTTACCTCGGTAATTATAATTACCCTTGAAAGAATGGTTGCGACCATTAGGGTAACTTTTATCAACAGAACCACGACCACGACCTCTTCCCCACTTTCTTCCAGAGTTTTTAGTAGCAACATTAACTTCTGGAATTGCTAATAATCCCGTGGGACGAGCTTGATGATTTTTCATCAAAACCTCATTATTTTTTCTGCTACGAGGAGGAATGAATTTAAATCAGAATATCTTTTAAACTTTTGCAACCTATATTGTTGTTGCAAGTTTATATTTGATGCATGAAATGTGGAGAAAGTTTTCTCCAACATATCTTCCTCAGTAACATTTTGTCCACAGAATCTGAGGGTCGAGCATATCCTGAACAAAGCAGAGGTGTACTCGTTTACCTTTTTGAAATCCTGGAACCTGAGATTATTCCATTCATCTCTAGCAGTGGGAAGCAGAACTTCCCTTTGGTGATCAAATCTGCTTTTTAAATCTTTCCATAAAATATATGGATCTTCACAATTTGAATATTCAAATTATAACATTTCATCAATATGCTTATGTAAAAAGACATCAGCTTTCGCTTTGTCTTGTTCCCAGCAAGCATTTCCCACTTGTATAGTTTCTAAGACACCCATGAATTTAATATGTCTTTTTACGTGGGCCGTCCACGGCATATATTTTCTCCATTGATATTAAGAGCCGGGAATTCGATTTTTGCAATGTTCGACATTTTTGTTTGCTAAACAAGAATTAAGCAAATAGTAAGATAATTATTAGAATCATATATATCAATAAGCATTGCGATACAATAAAGCGGTAGAGCTATAAACAAATATAGAAATAAGAAAAGTTTAAATTTTCAGGTGGTATTCAGCAATGGGGATAAGAATTAAAATGAGCATTATGGTTGCCAGTACTAAAACCGGGTGTATCATCTTTGAAAAGTTCCTTGGATAAACTTGAGAAAAGAGATAATCTGTTTATTGAAAATAGGTTGATAGTGGTCAATTTATAGTTTAAAGTTATAACCGTTTTGTAACGGCTATGTACAACAGCTATATAACCATTTATAACGGCTAATAACCGTCGTGTGTGTATATATCGACAACAATTTTAAATAAAATAGATAAGTATAATATTATGTTATAAAAATATGTATGTAGTTTATAAAAACAATAGAGAATAAGAACGACAAGTTAGAATAAGATATTAGTACGAATAAACATAATCAAAATATTAGTTATATAAAGTTAGTTGACATATAAAGAAATGTTAGTTGCATAACTAAAGAAAATATTAGATGCATAAGTAAATGTTAGTTGTATAAGTAAAAGTTAGATGTATAAATAATATGTTAGATGAATAAGTAAAAGTTAGTTGACATAAAATAAAATATTAATTGCATAATCAAAAGTTAGATGCATAAATAAAAGTTAGCTTGTTAGTAGTCCTATGGTTATCAAGATGTCCATAATATGATCTCCTTTATGCTTATTTTATTTATCTTAGTTATCCTCTCAATATAAGATATTATATATTATTACTTAATAAAGTCCTTACCTTGATTAATGGATGACTTTGTGCTTTATTGATCTTCTTGATTAGAGTTTAAGAGCTCTCGTGCTGATAACGTGTTATAATATCACAATAATTAACACAAGATTAGTTTTATAACCTTAAGAACTTTAAAGAGAATTGCAAGAGCAAAAAGAAGAGAAATGTATAACTTATGAAAGTGTATACAAGAGGTGCATATTCTCCTCTACATTGAGGTGGTATTTATACTACAAAGATCAATCATTTTGGTAGACAAGTAAAACTATTTAGCATAGTAAACTTATCTACAAGTTTGACAAAAAGTTCATCCACTTACTATGGTAATAATTCATAATAAAAACATATTAGTCTTTTGGGTAGACGTGGGCAAAAAAACCGGTTTGGGTTTCCAAACCGGTTCGAAAACCGTTTTTTTTGTTCCCGAACCGGTTTGGCCCAAACCGGTTTGGTTCCAAACCAGCCCGCTGAGCCTAAATCGGTACGGGAGATGGGGTGATCAAACCGGTTTTATTTTTTAAAATATAGTCGTTATATAGCCGTTGGGAGCCTCCATATAGCCGTTTTTTAGGCATTTTTTCACCAATTTAATCCCCTTACACTACTATAAATAAGTTGTGAGTGTTTTGGTTGAAGCACAACAATCAAAAACTCTCTATACACTCTAAAACTAAAAAACGCTCACTTTCTCTTCAAAACAATAAAAAAACTCTCAACAATGGCTTCTTCTAGTGCTCAATCTTCGGTTGGTTGTGGTGCATCTTCTCAAAATATGGTTGTTCTGGTTATCCCTACTAATAGAAACCCTGAGATTTGGTGCAACTATGATTTGTGTGAAATGTCAACGGGTCCGAATAAGACTCGTTGCAAATTGTGTTTCAAATTTTTTCAAAGGGTGCGAATTCTACTTTGAAAAATCATATTCAATTAAAATATTACAAAGCTTTGAAAGGGGAACTTCAATGACAAATGACAGTAATTTATGGGCTTACAATGTTGATGCAAGTGACGTAATTTGTCATCCAAGAAAGCTTACCATTTAAGCACTTTGACAATGAACGTTTGACTCGGCTAATTCAACGAACTCTCCAACCGCGATACACACATGTAAGTCATGCTACACTTAGAAGAGATTGCTTAAAAATGTGGAAAAAAGCTAAAAATAAATTATTTATTTTGAAAATTTACAAACCGGTGTTAACTTAACTAGTGACGTTTGGTCGACTCCTCATGGTTCACCGGATTCGTACATTTGTGTCACCACCCATTGGGTTGAACCCAATTCGTGGCAAATGATGAAACATACGATTGCGTTTGAATTGTTTGATTATCCTCACACCGGTCAAAATATTTTTTATCTTATTGATAAAGTTATTAAAACATATAAACTGGAAAACAAAATCATGTCAATATCTTTTGATAGCGATTCAAATTATACGCTTACGATAAAACATCTAAAATTAAAATATAAACCAATTTGTGACGGTGTGTTTTTTCATAGTCGATGTGTTGCGCACATCATAAACTTAGTCATTCAAGATGGTTTAAAAACTATTGAAACAATAAAAGATAGTTTTAAAAGAATGTTACGTGATATTTTTAGCAGTAACCAAAGATATAGTAGATATCGTAAGTTTTGTAAAGACACAAATTCCAAATGTTTAGGTCCGAATTGGGACATACATACAATATGGAATTTGACTTGTAACATGTTTGAAAAGACTATTGAGCAAAAAGAAAGTTTAATAGTCTTTCATAATACTTTGGTAAATCATGGAAAGGCTTCGACTTAACATCCACCGGGTTAGGCTATTATTGAAGAAATAACCAAAATGCTTAATGTTTTTAAAACCGCAACTACTTGTCTTTCTGGAGTTTATTATCCAATGAGTCCATTAGTACTATACCAAATTACTTAATGACTTTAAATTTAAATGAGTTGTTATTTATGGGTAGACCTTATTCAGACATGATACCACCAATAAAAGAAAAACTTAAAAAATATTTTAAAGAAATGCCTCCGGTTATTACATGTACCGCTGTCTTAAACCCTTGCTTAAATACGTCGAGGGTTGAAACTTTACTTAATAAAATTACGTTTAATTTGGATTTAGAAGAAGAAAACCCATATTATGGTTAAAGTGTAAAAGCTAATTTTAACGCATATTTAGGCCAAATGTTTGATGTTTATTTAACAAAATATAGTGAACATCAAACATACATGAGTCTATGAGGCATGCTCCATATGACGAAGGTTCAAATGATCCAATGTTTAGTTTGTATAATACTTTAAGAGATGAATGTAATAGACGTCAACGTGGTGACATTCCGAGTAGTGAACCCGGGAGGTATGGTGGAATAAATTTTTATCCACCATGATTCCACAAGATTTTAGAATTTTTGTCTTGCTGGCTTGGTGGAAAGGTAATGAAGATCAATTTCCCATTCTATCCACCATAGCCCGAGATTTACTAACCGTCCAAGCTTCCACGGTAGCTTCAGAATCTGTTTTTTATGTTAGTGGCAAGATTATATCAATATGAAGAACCTGACTCACTCCCGAAGCAGTTGAAATGTGTATTTGCTTGAAGGATTATTTGGATGCAGCTGAAATAATACAAGACAAATGCTTACTTGAAGGAGAATTTGAATATGAAGCTGAAATATATGAAGACGAAGTAGACGGTGGATTGACACCCGTAATGACCGATGATGAAGCGGCATATGATGATTATCATCGTAATAGCTCGGTTCGGGGGGCGAATAATAAAAACATCTCAATTCTTAAGACTCAAGCAGCATAGAATCTTAGTTTTTTTGTAATCTTTTTTATGTATTTTATTTAGACGTTTGACAAAAAAAGTTTAAGTAATTTAGCATAATTAAACATATGTTTTTTTATGTATTTCATTTATGGTTTTTATGTATTTCATTTACAATATAAAAAAAATTTACAAAGATTTAAAATTAAAAAAAATTCAAACCGAACCGGTTTGGGCTTGAACCGGTTTAGGACCCGGTCCGAACAGGTTGGGATAGGGTTGTGTTTTTAGGGCCCAAAACCGGTTTATAAACCGAATCGGTTTGGGCCAAACCAGTTTGCCCTCAAGACAAAAAAACCAGTCCGGTTTGAAAAAAAAAAAACGATTTGCCCACCTCTACTTTTGGGTACTAGCCCGATAAATGGATAAAAAGTAAAAATAATAATAATAAAGACGAAAATTAAGCTATATATAGCCATTTTTTAATTTTTTAACGACTAGTAAACTTTTAAAGGGTTATTTATATTATCTCAACTTTCATTTAATTGCCGGGGTTAATACTAACTCAAAATATGTTTACAGACACTCAAATTTTAACTTATTTTTCTCCAATTATATCTTACTAACTGACAGTTAACACCGTTAGTATTTTGCTGACGTTGAATACTTATATTGCCAAAAAACTAAGTGAAAAGTTGAAGTCAACCATCGGATCTGTTAATCTGAAATTTTTGCAACCTGAAACCCGTTAATTTTTACATCTTGATCTGAACCATTTGACATGTTAGAGGTAGATTCAAGGTGACGATAAAGGCTAGAAACTGTAAAACGGACTTGATAGAAGTTGGGCGGCGACAGAGTTGAATAATGGATCAAAGTTTGCCCCATTTCATAAAAAAAATTAACGGTGGTTAACTCTTACTTAGTAAATGATCATTGTAGGAAAATAAGCTCAAAGTTGAAAGTGTTTGTAAATATTTCTGAGTTGGAATTAATCCCGACCAATAAATGAAATGAAATCCAATAATCCAATTTTAAATGATGAAAACATGACATATTATGAAATAAAACAAAAAGAAATGTTCTAGAATATTGAATGTAAGAGTACAAATTAGGGCAAAGTTAGTCAAAATTTTATAATAGCATATTAAAGGCTGTATTTTTTTCTCTCTATTTTTAAATTATTCAAGCTAGAGATTCTTTTAAAATTACCTATAATTAAAACTCGTTATTTATTACAATATTTTTAATACAACTTAAAACAACTACAAATAATATTCCACTAAACCTGATATAATAATCCCAACATATCTCATCATATTCCTTAGATCTTTGGGAATTACTAGGTGAATTGTTCGTCCCTATTTGGTCATAATACTGGTCACAAACTAAACCACGGTCAACTTGTTGATAAGTTTTGGTTCTACAAATGATTAAAAATGTACAAACTGGAATACTATAAGCCACAACAGATTGGACTAAATTCATTATCATATTAAAAAGAACGCATCAATTAATTGGGTTTTAGATAGTATATTTTAAAATACATATAATAATGTACAAGTACTTGTATCAGGTTAGGTAAAGAAAAAAAGTCAAACATGACTTTTAATATTACAGTATTCTTGATTCTAGTAAATGGGATCATTATGTTTTATACAATTGCAACTTACATTTATCTGAAAATTCTTCCAAAACATTGTTATTTCACTATAATTGATATATAGAATACCACTTTTGGCGGGCGTTATCTGAACACCCCGAGGTTATTTGAACGTCTTAGACACCTATAGGACTTGATACAAGCAATATGAGTGGTATGAAGTTAGTGTTTAGTGACAAAGTTAGGTCATCGGTCGCGTCATTCATTCCCGTCTCTATATGACTCGTATAAATTTATATGAGTCGTATAGGGTTTTAAATGATTAAAACGATCACTAAAGTTTGTGTGCCAATTATTTGAAGCAACATACGTTCCGTCAGTAGGGGTGTTCAAAAAATCCGACATCCGAAAATATCCGAAATCCGATCCATATCCAAATCCGAATAAACCGATCCTAATCCTTATTCGGATTGGATCTCATCCGAATCCGAATTCCTTATTCGGATTTCGGATATCATAATTTTTTTACTCGGATTATTCGGATATATGATTAATTCAAATAAGAATTCAACTATGTTTCTAGCCCAACACTTATTACCCAACTACGTATTATGTTTTCAACTTAATACTCAAGAATCTTGACATATTTTAGTACTCTAATCCTAAACAATTATACAATAATTGATTGTTGTTCTAAATTAAAGATTTTTATTTTCGGGTTCTATACAATTACCTATTATGTTTCAATTTGTATTCAAGTCAAAATTTTGTTTTATGGTTTTATATTTTTATTGTGATTTTAAACTTATAAAATGTTAAGAATAAAAAATTAGCCAAAAAATTTTAGTAACAAAAAAATAGAAAAAAAAATTATTATTTGGTTTATTCGGATTACTAGGATAAATTCGGATTATTCGTATATATCCGAATCCGATCCGAATTGAATTCGGATAGATTTGGATGAGATAGAGATATCCTTATTCGGATCAGATCAGATTTCAAATAGGGTCATGAAATTTTCAAATCCGAATAATCCAATCCGAATAATCCGAATTCCGTTATCCGATCCGATGAACACCCCTATCCGTCAGAAAACTTTATGAACGTCGCATGTTTGCTTCATCACTTCATTCAGTTGAATCGTTATTTCAACTCCTGTGTTTTCTTTAATTTTGTTAATTTGATTCTAAATAATTGTTAACGATCTTGTTCTGGTACAACAACTATCTATTGGCGGTGAATCTAATAACAATATGGGTGGTGAATTTTTCTTACAATATGAAGATGAGGGTGAATCTAATAAGGAGATAGGGTTGTATGAAACTGATCAAGTATATTATATATTTACTTATTTAATGTTAGCTTATATATAGAACTCTAACCATACGGTTGTTTGAGTTGGTCGTGTGTCGTGATGAATTGGTGAAATGGGGTACTTTTTAGGACATGAGAATGGTTGCGTTATACTCAATCGACAATCAAAGAAAAACATAACCGGTGAGGTTATAAAGATATGACTTAAATGCGATCGTGGTGCAGATTCGAGGAAACACCCACAGTTAAGCAGACCGACACCAAAAAAGTTAGTTGTATGTTTAAATTGATAGGGAAATGTGAAAGAAAGTAAGGTGGCTCGAGGTTATTGGTGGTAGACAATAAACATGACCTTAATCCTGCTCAACATCTAGGAACATGCATTTGCAATGAGACTGTTCATGAAAGAGTTTAGTTTTGTGATCGAACTAACAAAACAAAATATGACATAACATATTATTAAGGCTACATGTATAGACCGCAACAAGGTGTTTACCTTGAGAACCACATATGTGCACCATAAGATATGTGATGGAAATAAAATCAAGGATTCTTCAATGTATGTTTTTTAAAACCTGCCACAATGTTATGGTTTGACGATGAGGAAGATAAAATTATAAAGGTCATGGAGGAGATTTTCTTTATCCATTCGATATCATATAACATATTGTATGCATTTCCACATATGTTGTTGATAGACACAACTTAAAAAACAAACATGTAACAAATGCCTTTTTTCAAACTGCGGGTGTGACCTCACCCCAAAAAATAAACATGGATGCTAAATAAGCTAAAAGCCACATTAGAGAAATGTATGAAGCCACATGTCATAATAGCTGACAAAGACTTTGGTTTTATGAATGCCTGCCAACAAGTATTCCACGACATCGCCCGATTACTTTGCAAGTGTCACATATCTAAGAGTATCTCCAAACACTTCAAGTCGTGCTTTTCACAAGAAGACTAGCAAAAGCATATGTGGGCAGTATTGATTGAGTCTCCCACACAACAGACATTTACAAGTAAAATAACGACTAACCTTATTGAAGACTCGTTAATTAGTAGCCATCTAAGTAATTTGCATACTTCTAATATTCATTGTTTTTTGGTCTTTTTTATGTAAGATTTGATCATTTTATCTTCCTTTTTAGGAGTTTTTTAATACTTGAATCAAACCTAGCTGACAAAATATAAAGAAATGTTTGTGTTAATCTGGGAGCAATTACGTAAAATGAATCATCATATATATTTAGACTATTTACATAAATAGCATATATGATTTTGTAGTGACTACATATCTATATGAAAAGGTTACTAGTTTTCTTCATCAAGTGATTTCTATAAATTTCTCTATAACAATTATATGCAGTGAACTTTTATGTTTTTCACAAAAATTCAATACTAAAATAATGTTACTGTATGAAGGATATATTTATATCAACCCATTTGCATATCTGTCAGCATTGATGCCATGGTAATACCTCGGTTCTTTAGAGTTAATCGACTGCCACCCTAGCAGTCTGTTTATCTAAGTGCAAACATGCTGTAAAATAACATAACTCTTTACCATTTGTTATATATAACCATTTTTGCAATACCCTAAAAGGGCACCTAAATCTCTCTTCCAAATGGTGTACGATATTGATAACAAAAATAGAAATTACCATTGTAGTAGAGTTCCATGACATTTAAAGACCAGTTCTTGGACTAATTTTTATAATACCAAAAATGATATATACGATTTGCGGCATGTTTGCAGACTTATTAGGTGCATTAGAAGATGGCATGTTTCTTGTTTCATGTCTTATGTTACCACCGTTAACCATATCAATTTATGTTGATGGGTGGTAGATGTGTTTTGAAATGAAAGAATTTAAGTAATAAATAAAGATTGAACATTATTAATATATAGCCATGTCAAAAAACTGGTACCCATAACAAGTAATCTTAAGTCGTATAAAATATTCACACGCATATTAATGAATCCTTCACCTCAAATTATTCACACGTAATCGAGCATTATTTTAATCTGTTAAACCTATACGACTCGTATAAGCCTATAACAATCGTATAGGTTATATTGTGTAGCATCATATGAGTCGCCAAACAACAAGAATGACTTATATGACATGTAATTAATGGCTCTGTTTTATAGTTGAACCCTAATTTCATACCACTTGTATATCCCATACAAGTTGTATAGAGGTGTCAAATTAACTTGTTGGGTGCATCTTAAATTAACACTCTAAAATTTTCATTTACATTTAAATTCATAATTACAATTTCAAATTATCATAAATTTGCTTATATTTGCAATGATAATCATGATTGACATGTTTATAACTATGGTTTTACCAAAATATGTTGTTTATTTTTGTGAAAGCAACATATGTCACATGCTTTGAAAGCTTAATATTTTTGGTGATCTCTGGAGTCCAGATGGCATAACTAAAATTAAAAGTGTTTTCATGAAATAAATACATGATGCAAATAATTAGGTAGAACACATATATATATATATATATATATATATATATATAATGGTTTCACTTGTTCATTAGAGGTCTTAAAACCCAACAAGAAGTCTAAAATTATCAAACTCTACACAAATAAGACTTCGCTTCTAAATCAATGGACAAAGATAACCTCTAATGGATGAGGTTATTTACAAAGTGTATTTTGTTACAAAGTGTGAGAAGACACAATGAGGTTAAAAAAATCACAAAAAAAATTACGTTTCACAATCTAAATCAAATTTCAAAAAAGTACTTCGGAGTCTCTGTTCCTCTCGTCGTCCTCTTTCAGAAAAAATAAAAAATAAATAAACAAAATTTCATTGTCTTTTATGTCATAACGTAATTGTATCGTTTCATAATGACACAATGACGTCATTGTGTTTTTCATAAATGACACAATAAAAAAAATTAATTTTTTTTTTCGTTTTTTCTTAGTGAGGACGATTAGGGGAACAAAAGCTCGGAATACTTTTTTGAAATTTGATTTAAATTGTGAGATATAATTTTTTTTGTGACTTTTTTTGACTCATTGTGTCTTCTCACACTTTGTAGCAAAAATACACTTTGTATTTCTACATCTTTCACCTCTAATTACATTTGTCACTCTTTACGTATGAACAAGAATCATGGGATTTTAGTATGGAATCATATACAAAAATACAAAAACGGAACTGCCCCTGATGGGTTTTTAGCAAGGAACTATAGATAAAATTTACATAATTGAACTCTTAGTATCAAGAGATACCCACGATCAAATGAGATATGTGAACAGTTATTGAGAGAGGATGAAGCTTAGTTCAAGAGGAATGTGAAAAACATTGACAGCAAGTATAGAGGACTCTTTGCTTTTACATTCTTGAAAACTTCCATAGACTTTTGGAAAAGTGTGCTCAAACAAGGATTCAACGATGGTGTGTAGAGCTGGTACTATATAAGAAATTAAAAAACCATAGGTGTAATGAAAAATAAAGTCTAAAAGCTTTACTTTTTCTTGTAAACCATTATGCTAATTCTGACTAGATTCAACGCTATTTTTTAATTCAGATTATAATTTTAATCTACTTTTTTTTAATATTTCATATGCTACTAAAAAATTATTAAAATGATGAGTGTTACCATCCTGATTAACCATTCTGTGACACTCATGCTCTAAAAATTCACAAGAGGTAGTGTGGTTCATGAGTTGACCCGGATGCAAGACGTGGGGTTCGAATTACGTACTATTTCTGCCCCAACGTCACGTAAATGTTCAAACCATGATCTAGGTTTTCGATCCTTGCTATGGGTGACCACCCAATGTGTTGCCTCGAGTGAGGATCAACCTAGAACACTTTGAAGAATCTCAGATTCCTAGTACCCTACCACCAGGCTACATTAGAGGTTACTAAAAAATTATTAAATACAAAGTCATAATTTTGTACCTTATATAATCATACAGACTCTTTTAATTTTGACATTTTTAACAAATGAACTTGTCAATATTTATCACTATTAATATTTTATATGTCGCATATTTAATTACTCTTTATATAACTACAACTGTTAGCTACAATTTTGTTTTCTACTTTTGCAATTAACTACAAAATTTATTTTGATTTTGCAATTGACCACAAACTTTCTTTTGATTGTTAACTTTGTGGTTGATCGTAGCTTTTAGTAATTGACCATAACTAATTATTATTAAAGAAAACTATATGTCTAAATTATGAGTTGAACAGGAAAAGCATTACATAATGCATAATTAAGGAAACAAAACGAGTAAAGTTACAATGTGTGAATGTTTAAGTATGAACAGAACATGTAGTAAAGTTACTAATGACGTCGAAATGACGCCAACTGTTTCACCCACATGTGTGTAGGACCACACGTGCCATCTGTTTCTTGTGTAACACGCTTCCTTCCCTAGTAATTATCACCATCTTTTGATGGAAGATTTTATCTTTTTGTTATCAAGCCTTATTTGGGTCATATCAAAATATTACAGTATTCATTTCTCATGAATGACTTCACTCTTGTATTCTTTTAACTACGAATAATATTCCTTGGGACTCATCTTTGGTAAAATATTCTATTTTACAACTAAAAAGGTTGTGACTTTAATTCAAAAAGACACAGGTGTTATGATTATATAAGCGGGAAGTGTCAAATACACAGTGTGATTTTATCGATAAAAAATGAATGTTATTCAGCAATGAATGATATATTAATTCTTACATAAGAGATATAGACTATTTACATCAAATTTTGTTTACTCTTTGTATTATTTAATATTGTTTTCATCATGGTTATCTATCAATTCCCTTAATATTTATTTAACTCAAACTTTTTATATGTCTTATCAAGGTGTTTCTATTTGATTGGTGAACAACCCTCTCTTCATTGGATTGTCATGATGTTATGTAACGATTTTCTTTTTCTTTGACATGTTTGTAGATATTATACATTTACCCACACATAAATAGGTTTTATTAGCGTTTTCTTTTGTTGTTGCAAGCTTGTCCCGCTTCTTGTGTATGCCGACCATGCGCCATGGAATAACCTCTCATCATAGTCGTAGCTATACTTTGTCGCCACACTTGTAGCCGCTTCCCTACGTTCATCTCGCTTGTCGTCACAAGCAATCATGTCTCTTGCCACCACAACCCTACTGTTACATCGCTTGTCGGTGACTTTTATTGGCCCTATGCTTTTTGTCACAAAGACGACTTATCATTAATCTTTTTTGAATGACAAATTGGCTCATGACGTGTTATTGGCCTACCGATCATCTCCATTACTCGATACGGAACCTTGGGACACTAGACTGGTACGTTCCCGAAAGAGAGTTCATAGATCAGTTCATCCATATCAGTCTCGAACCTAAACCCATTTTCAAGAGGAGACCCACCTAGGTGAAAAAACCTCATGACTCAACCTGAACCCCCAATTATATTTGTCTTAATATGAAACTTATATACAAAAAATTTTCATATTTTAATGAATTATTAAGGTACCTCACCTCAAGTCCCAACTTTAACTAAGAATATTGGTTCTAATTTCATCTTTTATTTATTTATTTTTTACATTTTTTTACATAATGATTATCATTTCTCTTATGCTGACTTTTTTTTTCAATCTTAACGTCGGACCTACTTTCGATTCAACCACAAGGAAGTACTAGATTAAAGAATATATATAGGAAAGCTTCCACTAATGTACTATATTATGTAATTATTAGGAGAAACTATTTAATTATTTTCCATTATATAACAATCTATTCACACATTTAAATAATAATTAAGAATTCTAACATTGTATACGCATTTATACAAAATTAAGAAAATATAAAAATTCTACGCATAAATAATCTTCTAGATATTCATTCGCAGTTATAGCTCGTGTTTTCCCTAGAGCCATATATTTCTACACCATTTTGTCATTTTTGGTGAATACAGACGCGCACGTAAACTGGTGAGTGGTGACAAAATTAATTTTATGAAGATAAAAGATCTATTGTAATTTTTTAAAAATCATGTATCAAATAAAATAAATTATTGTTTTATAATTTAACATATAAGAATTTCAAGTTATATCGTAAGATAACACTTATTCTACGCTATACATTTGTTGTTAAAAAAAAAATTTTACCTACAAGATATTCCATATATACTTTATATTTGAACGTTTCAAAAAGATAGAAATAAATACAGACTTATAAGCATATGTTTCTATATGGAAATCTCAAATAAGTTTTGGACTTCTTTTTCTTGAAAATCCATTACTAGTATTTCTGTAAACTTAACTCACGAGACCGTGACTACTTTGCTGTCAAGCGGATCAAATAAGTGATAGTTGTTGTAGTACATGTTCTTTAGGGAGTTACGGCACGAACTAATGAGAATGGAACGCGAATAAGAACTTCCCATAGACTCAGCACCGCAAGTTGACCAAAATAACCTTTTAAGTCTAAAAGTATTAATTTGGTTTCTTTAAACTTTGTATAGTCATTGTAGTTTCAATTTAAAATTAACATCATTTGTTTCTATATTAATAAAAAAGTCTTTTAGTCATTTTACTTACACAAAAGATACAAAATGTACAGCTCTTAAAAGATAGTCAAAAATCAAATGTAAACCTACCATACTCTGTTCTCTAGGCCGAACCCCCAACTCCGGACAACCCACTATGATTACCATCTACGGTGTGTCACCAAACATCATTTGATCACCCTATCCAACATTCCACCCAGTATATTCATCGTGTTTGTGTTTGATTATTGTTTGATTTAGAGCAAACTACCATAAATCTCTCTTTTGTTTAGGATCTAGGATTTGGTTCTATGATTCCTTTTTTATTAGAGCTTGAATCCATTATGACGAAAACATTGTTTAAAGTATGTTTACGAAGACATTGTTGAAGTAGTATGGCACCTGTAAAGTGAAAATGAGCTAATACTATTTTGAAGTTGATATCAAGCAATCCTTAAAATTGCTTGATATAGTTAGTAATAGTTATAGAATTGACTATGGTAGTATCTGTGATCTGTACAATTCTTAATAGGATACTTGATGACTGCTTTTATGATATATTCTGGTTTAGCTAGTGAATTTTTGTATATATAGTTTGGTTCTATGAATATGTTGTGCTTACTCTTAGGGTGTTAAAAAAACCAAAATAAAAAAAAAAACGTAATTCATCCGAAACCTAATTCTTAATTTGGATTTCAGACAAATTATGGATATCATAATTTATTATTTGCGTAATTTGAGATTAGATTAAACCGAATAAGAATCACATTATGTTTTTAGCTCCATACTCATTTCTCAACTACTTATTATGTTTTTTTGCTCTAGTACTTGATAGTTTTGACATCTTCTAGTTCTCAAATGCCAAACAATTACATAATAATTATTGTTATTCTAAGTTAGCGATTCTCATCTTCAGTACTATACAATTACTCATTATGTTTGAAATTTGAATGTGTGTTTAAGACAAGTTTTATTTTCTGATTTTATTGTTATACTGTGATTTGAAAACTAGTAAAATTTTAGAATTAAAAAATAGCCAAAAAATAGGATGTTATTTGCTTAATTCCGATTAAATCTGATTATTCAGATTCAACCAAATCCGATTCGAATTGAACTCGGATAGATTCGGTTCGGATAGAGACCCTCTATTCGTATCGGATCGGATTTCAGTATGATCATAAAATTTTCAAATCTGAATAATCTGATCCTAATAAATCGTTATCTGATCCGATGAGTACCGCTACTTACTCTGGTCCTATCTATTTGTCATGGTGTATCAATTTGATGTTATAGTTAATAATAATTGTTTTGAATATGCTATGTTTATAAAATTCATCAGCTTTATGTTGAATCTCAAATATTTTTATGGACACACATATTAATGTCAAGTGATTGTAGGAATTGAAGATTATAGGCTAACTTATGAGAAGATAAGGATTTAGAGTGCTATTGAAGATTTGGTTCTCTACTATAGTTTAAATGATGTAATTTTATTGTATAATATGACGTTAACTGAAGTACAAATATGCTATGATTTGAGTAAAGTTACATAAACTAAAATAAAAATTACCTTAACTAAAACCAAAAATTAAAATTTGCATACATTTAAAGTAAAATTTTCATAATTTAAAACTAATAAAAACACACAACTCAAGATTGTAAATTACTAAAACTAACCGCCATGTGTTCTTGTTTATTCTAACAATCGTCTACAAGGGTAAGCACCTTCTTCAATCGTTTTCGTCACTACCTACCATTCAAATTTCTCTAGTATCTCTAGTTATACATTAACTCTCTCTTACATTAACATTCTAAGCAATCTCCCAAACTTCATTAGCTTCGATTTATGAAGTTAATCTAGTGGTATCTTCCTCGCTTTCAATGAAAGTAACCCCTATCTCAATCACTAGACGAAGTTTTAAAGTTATATCACGACTAGTGGAGCAACATAATATCTAAAATGTGATATTAAAAGTTAGGGTTGGAGATCTTAAGCTCGTGGACTTTTCGAAAATCCACGAAAGTTACGACATCGTTATCATATGATATATAGTGTCACGTTAAACCACAACGGTGGTAAACTTTAAGCTAAAATATTATGGTTGGTCTTCATGAATATCTTCGATAACCAAGTCTGGCTCATAACCATTTAATGATCTAAGCATTCACGACCAATGATAAAAATCAACTGGGAACCTAGACTGGTATTAATTATTGATGTTTATATTTTTGTAGAAATTTCAAATGAAACAAAGTTTGTATTTATAATGTTTTGAAGTATTGTTGGAAATTCCACATTTCAAAATATAACCCTTAGGGAGAAATCAACTCAGTTGTAAATTTATCAATTATTTAAATGTTTAAAAAATACATATATTGTAATAGTGTAATATTATTCAATATATATACTATTTGTCATGTAAGTAGAGAGGACCCGTCACCTTTGTTGAATGTGTTTGAACATCCAGACCAGGAGGGGTGCGTTGTTTGCGCCTCGAACAAGGTGAAAAATGCCCCGCTGGCTTTTGTTAACGTTCGCTTACCACCGTATAAGATTCTCAAGTGATTTCTTTCGGGAATTAGCTTTGTATATTACATCATTAGTTTACCATTTATCTAACTAGTAACATTATTATGCTATTGGAAAAAAAATAAGAAACACATAAGTAATGCTCGATTTCTCACGTAAACTTCATGACTAGTAACTTCATACATAAATCAATATAAATCTATCTAATAAATTTCACATAATAATATAGTTTCAATAGCCGCTTATGATTAAAGATCTATTTCAAGTCTTTTAGATCATAATCTAAAAGTGATATTTCTTTTGAATAGAATATGTACATACACATCATGTATTAAAAAATAACTCTACAAGATAAAAGTTAGTTGATGAAAATCAATTTTACCATTTTATATGTTGAGTGATTGAATGGAAACCAATAAGGGTACCAAATGCAATGCATTAATAGTTTAGGGAGCAAATGTAATTGACCCCACTTTAAATTCCCAAACAAGCTATCTATTCACACTATATCCAACCAACCACACTCTCAATCTGTCTCTCTCTAGATTTGGGAGCCTACAAATGAAGAAAATCTATACCTTTGATCACTCTATGGAAAACCAAAAAGAGTTAAAAATTCAAACTTTATGGCAAACACAACATTTTCCGATCAGATTCCGACGATCTACGGCGTGTTAGTGTGGTGGTTGGTGGTTTGTTTGATGTACATCAAGGGTACTTTGACATGATGTCTTTTCAAGACTACGGTGGTGCGTCTATCTTTGATTTTGCTCAACAACCAACTCCTCCGCCGAGTTTGGTGGTGGAGCACCACCAGACCCACCGTCCACCGCCGGCCTCCGCCATGCCGGAGACGGCGGAGATGGTGAACAACACCGACGCAGAATTCTTCTTCAGTCTCGTGTTCTTCGAACGAGGGTGTGAATAATGTCGATCAGGAGAACAGAGATGAGAACAGCGTCATGATGATGTTGGATGATGAAGATGATCAAGAAAAGAGTACTACTAAACAAACAGTAGAACAAAACTTTTGTTTCACTTTTGAACACGCACGTATGTGTGGTGTTGTTCATCAAATCATCATCATTGATGTATGATGTCTAGAGTACCTTTTCGATTCACACTTAGTAGCACACACTTATGGGTGTTTCTTGTGTGTGTGTGGTGTGTGTGTTTTGATAGTCTTGTTATCATCACAAAATTATTCTATGTTTCTTTAATCGAGCTTCTTTGCTAAATGAATATCACGAAATCTTGTTGTTCAAAACACCATGATTCTTTGTAATCGTCTTTATGTATAAATTTGGTGTTTTTACCCTAAAAAAGTGTACCATTTTATGGTTTCACACATACGCGGTGTTATTGTTAAAGATCCTTATTTTGGTCGAGAAAAGTTAGGCCTTTTCACACCATACACACAGTAT